>DWMY01000589.1:0-22294 GCA_018249775.1 Heliconius hecalesia formosus | reverse complement strand
TTTTCTTGTACATTCCTTGATTCTTGATTGAAAAAAAAATAGAAGAATTGATCGTAGACTTTGATGCCCCTTTCCATGTGTTGCCCGGTGCGACCGCACCGCTCGCACCCCCCCAGCTACGCCACTGAATAGTAATATGATTATTATTATGAATAATTGTTTCAATTAGTAGCTTAATATGATTTATTTATAACCAGGTATCATCAAATGGAGCAGCAAATATCACCGAACACAAAGTAATAATGGTTATCACCTATTGCAGGTACTAGCTATATTTAATCTTTACATATTTCCAAAATTTTGTTAAGTATAGAGAGAAGAAAGTTTAAGAACCCCGTTTTTCTTTGATCATCGTTTACTTAGTAGAAACCTATTTTAAAGAAAAATCTATTCAGTATATATATTAATCAGTAATCTGAAAAGTTTTATGTCCAATATATCTATTTGAGGCGAGGGGCGAAGGGGCGGAGTGGTACAGTGTGTGGCTGCAAACGTCGTGGTTGTAGATTTGACCTCCACTCGGGGAATGAACTTTTGATTTGCTTTCCCTGGTGTCTACCAGTTTTTTTTATTATTTTCTTTTTTTTTTACTTATAATATAATATTTATTACTATACTGTAACTGTTGCTGTATGTTCCAGGTTAGATGAAGAACATTTTTATTTATGCATTGATAACGATGGCAACGACGTGCTCGCGAGTCAATTGGTGGTTTACGAAAAATCATCTTATATGAAATCATCAATTGATTCGTCTAAACTTATTGTGATACAATGGTAATCATGTAAATATTTTTCGTATATTCATTAATAAATATCGAATTTCTGATTGTAAATGTTAATCCTTATTTCGCAAAAAAAAGTCATAACATGTCATTATTCCTATGAAATGTCCGGAGAACCGTATAACCCAAGATTCCAGGGCCCCGAGATAAGACGTATGCGTCATTTTAGCAAAGCTGACTTTTTGAAGACTATTAGTCTAATAGGTAGTTGTCAAATGTAGCGCTAAATAAAAGGACATCTCTGTCTAGGCGGATGAAGGAGCCATCGGATTGGTCTGGGTGGGTGCTTATAAGGGGTCTTGAAGAAGTCCGTAAATAATATTTTTAAAATTAATGCTTGCTAGTATAACATAGTTTGCTCCCAATTTTAAGCAACCTTTAGGACGTCTGACAGAAGTAAAAGCCCACGTAAAGGTCATAAAGGTAAATATATTTTTTTACATTGTTCTTAAAAACATATTTAAGTACGAGTGTGTCTACTTTAACATAGGTGAACGTGTACCTTAAGTTGGCACTACCTTCGAAAGGGCCCACTTCCAAGTTAGTAAGTATGCATACTGTTTTAACTACATATTAGACTATTAATCCTCAAAATTTCAACTTTGCCAAAATGATGTAGGTCTGGGGGCCCTAGGATCTCAGCCTAGTAAAAAAGTTACGTTTTCTTACTTTTTTTCACATAAAACGATGATCAAAAGGATAAAACTGAAAAATAAAGTAAAAATGTACCTAATTGGCTTGTTTGCTTACAATTAAAAGAGATTGGGTACAAAAGTAATGTTTTCTAACGTATAGGTATCTTATTGCACATATATATAAAAATCGTCAATATCGTCAATATGGTTTGCAATAAATATAATATGGAATATTATATCAATAAATATTTTTTAAATTATTATTTCAATAGGTAAAGTACCTCTTGATTTTTTTTTGCGTCACGATGCATCACGCCCACAACAGGGTAAGGGAACCTAGTGTTAAGACACTCCGTTGTCTATTTTTTGTCGAATTCTGGAAGCATTATGGCGAGTGGTGGAATTCAACACCGCGCTAAGCCTCGAAACCACAGCGAAGAAATGAAAATATTAAATATTCCATTTATTCGAGTGAGAATCGAACTCATAACCTATCGCGTTTACAGTCTCATGTTGTGCCCTTGCGGGACGACTGACCTTGTGAAATCTCTTGAAATTCAGAAAAATATATATACCTATATAAAATAATTTTCAGGTACGACAACCAAGTGATAGGGACAAACGTGAAAAACAACTGGCACATCATAGAGTTTGGTAAAACGAGTGACCGTTTCGTACAAGCCGGTATATCCAGTTTGCCAATGTTCGAAATCAAAGATCCGCCAATAGACCAGATCATGAGGTTCCGTATTTCTACTACTGATTGTCCGAATAGCTGTGACGAGTCAAGCGTTTGTATTTGTAAGTCATTTTATATATTATAGTTTTTTACTGTTAACGAGACTAGTTGTGGGTTCGCTCCCCACTCGAGGAAATGAAATATTTATTTAAATTTATATTTTCATTTCTTCGCTCTGGTGTCGAGGTAAAGCGTGTTGAGTGCGTCGTCGAGTTCTGGCTGAACTCGACGACGCACTCAACAAAAAACGCTTTCCAAAATTCGGCTGAGAGTGGGGATCGGAGTGTCTTAGCACTAGGTTCCCTCTGCCTACACAGCTGTGTGCGGGATATGTTTATTCCAAAAATGTTTCATAACTGACGATACAAAAGTGCTTGCAAAAGTTTATCTTAGAGATATAATATTTTGAATTTGATTTATGGTATTTGTGAATGAGCAGTAACATAATATTAAGATACAATTTTAATTCCAGCACCTTACGTAAACAATCAAACGATAATCTTAAACGAAGTGTGTGACTTAAAACCAATGGAAGAATTCGAAGATATGTTCACTAAAACTGGAGACGTTATTGGATGTGGAGCGTTCGGAAGCGTTGTTCTCGTTCAGGACAATAAGGAACAGTTCTATGCAGCAAAAATATTAAAAACCAGAACGCAGAAGAAAAGAGACACCGCTGTAAGAGAATATGAAATGATGAGGAAACTTTGTCATCCAAAATTAGTACAACTCTATCATACGTTTTCATCGAGAGATTCTTTTATTTTAATTATGGATTAGTAAGTATTTTAATATTTTTTAAAAAAGCAGTCCAGTGCGAATCAAATTTATTGATTGTGACTTACGAGTATGAACGCGGGCGTATTATACTAACTTAATATGTAATTAACTATAAATATAAGTTTGTAGTATTTCAAAATGAACAAGACTGATATGAAATAACATAAATGACGCCACTGCGAAATGCGAAAACATTTGTTATTTCAATTTAATTTACTTATTGACAATATTATATTATTAGAAGAAAACAAAATAAAATCATAAAATGATTAATCATATTTCAATTCTTTTAGTTTATGGGGTGGCGAACTATTCGACAGGATAGTAGAAGAGGAGCACATTAAAGAAGTGGACGTTGTACCTTACGTTCGCCAAATCTGTGAAGCGTTACTTTACTTACACGAACAAAAGATAGCGCACTTAGATTTAAAACCAGAAAATATAATTTGCTTAAGTCCTAATTCTAGACTAGTTAAGATCATAGATTTTGGCCTCGCCAGAGTTCTAGAAGAAGGTCACGTCACTAGAGCTATATACGGCACGAGGGATTATGTTGCACCCGAAGTGTTAAATTTTGAGCGACTCACACTAGCATGTGATATGTGGAGTTTGGGTGTTGTGACCTATATGCTGTAAGTATTGTGAGTTCATATATTGTTAAATTTTCATATAATAAACGAACTACATAGGTATGTAAATATTTATGAATTTTATAGATTATAATAATATCCGTACTGTGTGAATATACACATTTTATGTTATTATATTACGAACTTAGATACAATTAATATCAAAACACACTAATATAAGTTGGTAACAATATACAGTCTGTTCCTCATTATGACACTTCCCTAAAATAATAAAAAAATATATATATTATGTACGTAATTGTAGATTATCTGGAGTCATGCCCTTCAGCGGGGACAGTTGGCCGGAGCGATCTGCAAACATCACGATGGCTAATTACGATTACCATGAATCGGCTTTTAAAGAAATATCAGATTTGGCCAAGGATTTTGTTGATCGGCTTTTAGTGCTACAACCTGGGAAAAGAATGAAAGCTACAGTTGCTTTAAATCATCAATGGATTTTAGAAGGACCTCCGGGAGGAGCCAGAGCCGGTCACATGAAGAGAGCTAGGGAGAACCTCAAGTCCTATTTAGCCAATCACAGAGCTAGGTGGCAAGTAAGTATTAAAATACAACGAAATATTCACATTATTTATAAGAATACATATAAATACATAGATAAAATATCTTAAAAGTTTTATTCGAGCCCCAAAGTGCGACGATAGGTTTTGCCAAACGACGTGCTTTACTAGGTACTATCCCTTTGGTTCGGTTTGACCATATATGTGGACGTGTATGGTGTACCAGAACAGTGAAGGTGTAGTTCAAATATAGAGCATGTGACCATTTTTGGACACCTGATACACCTGTCTTGCAGGAGGGTTTTTTTTTCTTGTATGAGCGAATATATTTGCAACGGATGCTCCATTCATAGCTCCCTATGATTCTTAATTATATTGGAATATATTTTATTTTACCCACATAAAATAGCAAGTTCATATTTTTTTTTGCTTTACTTTAATCTAAATTATAAAAAGCTCGGTGCTAATAAGTCGCTAGAAATATTTCTAATTTTTTATTATTTTATAATTGATTTTACTTTTTAACTATTTACAGCGTGCTGGCAATGTTATGATAGCGGCGCATCGTCTTCGCACTCACGCGGCCATACAACGCAATACAGGCACAGCGGACGTCGACGGAGGGTCACCTCGAGTCACCTAGCTATAGTTTAATTAATATATTAAGTTATTTAACGGCTACCTAATAAGGTCCTCCTGAGATACTCCACAAATCGAGCATTTCCATAAAAAAAGGAAGAATAATATTTATTAGTGCTATTTATCTAAATATAAAATATTAAACATAAAACTGTTTAACCTTTGAAACATGAATCAAATCTCAATTTATTTCACGTTGGCTAAATATTATTTGTGTTAACCGTATATTCATTTTTGACTAGTATAGGTTACCTAAAAGAGATCTAAATTCATATGTGCTCCTTCTTGTGTTCCGCCATTTAACAATGCCACAATTCCGCAATGCCTCCAGAATTCAGCGGAAAGTGGGGAACAGAAGTGCCTTAATGGGAACGGAGTTAATACACACTAACACTAGGTTCCCAGGTTTCCTATATCTACCCTGTTCTGTGCAGGATCGATCGCGAAGCTAATCATTGCCCAAAAAGATTTGAAAGCCCACTGATATTTTGTTTAGTGATATTTTAAAAATAATGCGTCATTTGCCCCATAAGGTACCGATAGAGAACACTTTTTTTTCAAAAATGTACATACAAATTTGTTTCCTATTTTATATTTTATTAATTTAATATTTATATGAGATATATATATATATATATATATATATATATATATATATATATAAATATTTGTATATCGTATATTCTACAAAAATATATATAATAATAATAATAATAAAACAAAATCCACATAAATCGCAATACAATTTATTTTATAATTCCCCGGGAGTGCTAGTTATAGGCAACTAACTAAATGTCACAACAAAATAATCATATACGTCTCGATACTAAAACATCTTTTTTTCTATACTTCAAACACTAAAATAGAAAATAAATATAATTCACACGTCTCTCACGTTCTAGATTTCCAAAATTTTAAAATTCTTATATTGCACAAAAAAAAATGTTCTTACACCATTAAAGATCACATTCCAAATAAAGAATGTAATATACTAGTGTGTATTTCGTACTGGCACGAAGAACATATTTTAAATAAGAAACTACCCAAATAAATTAAGTCTACTAATAAAAATGTTAACAATAAATCGCAAGGCCACTACTATGCCGTTGCTAGTTACATTTACCCTATTATGACGTCACAATTTATAATCTGTAACGCAAATTTGGTGATGATTGATACTCTAAAAACACTAGAAAAAAATGCAAAGGAAATAATATATATTTTGAAGGACAAAATAAAACATTATTTTAAAAATTTTCGCCTCCTCCCCTATTAATTATGTATATCCTGAAAGAAAATATTATTAATATTAATAAAAGAGATTAGAGGACGTACATTCGTAGATACTAAAATTTTCGCTTTGCAAAACAAGATAATGGGTACCCATAACTTCGCATCGACTCCATATCCACACTCATTTATATAACATTTACAAACCTATGTAAAAGTATTGGCTTGGCCACCACAACTCCATCCCATTTGTGAATAAAGAAGAAGGTAATCCATATTTTTGTATTTGATGTCTAAATATAGTATCAGTCTTGTTTGGAAAAGGAAGGCGTACGTCGTCTATAAGGTAGAGACTTGCGCGGCGAAGCACTGTAAGATCTAGTGCTTCCGTAGAATTTTCCTTTCTGTGTGATAACTTCTAACCGCGCCGACGCCTCTGCCCTACCGTAGTCGTTCTCCAATGTGATCCTGTACAAGCCTACGTCTTCTATAGACACTTGCTCGATTTCTAATATTTTGAACATTTCGTCCTTTTCTTTAATACTAAATCTTGCAGATGGAGTTATGATAATGCCATCTTTATCCCATGTCGCCCATGGAGGAGGAAGTCCCTTAACGGCACACTGAAACACTACTGTGTCCCCTTCCTCAGCGACCTTATTAAATGGGTAAGTATAAAACTTTGGTGCAATTTCTCGTGATGGACTGCACAGACGTCTCGATACGGGACCTGGTGGAATTCAATATAAAATGCTACAATAACTAAATTAAATAATGATAATAATATGAAATAAAGATAATAATATAAAAACATTCTTACGTTTCAAAATTGGCTTCTAATAGCTAATATTTAATATTTGTATTTATAAATGTAAAGTGGATATTATGCATAAAACTATGCTTAAAGTTTACTAATTACCTGGTGTCCTAGACATAGAGCGCGCCGGGGTAGTACGTGGTGTGGAGCGAGGCGTCGAGCGCGGCGTAGAGGCTGCAGACAAAAGGGCTGGCGGCCGCCGGAGTCTTTGACTAAGCGTGTTAGGTTCACCGGGAGCTAAATATATTATATTAGATAATTAGTGTTGCTGCATTCATTAATTCAATTTAGTAGTACAATATCCTGGAAGAGTTTATTGTATGACTGTTCATGTTATGTAACTACTTGGTTCTAAAAAATATAAAATTTATTACTTACGGTAAACAACTAGACAGGCGCTGCACGTGGCTTTGCCCAGACTGTTGGAAGCTTCACAGCTATATGTGCCCTCGTCTTCAGCAGTCACTTGCTTAATCTTCAGTCTCGCTGTTCCAAGATCATAGGAAGTTTCAAAGTCGGAGCATTCTGGTACGATCTAAAAAAGGAATTTAAAACACAATAATCATATCGTCGTGTAGTCCTACGACTGTACTCACCATATATCTTGAATTATGTTTATAAAATAAAAAATAAATCAGTTTCACGCTGTATCCCGCACACAGCAGGGTAGGCAGGGGGAACCTAGTGTTAAGACACACCGTACCCCACTTTCTGCCGAATCCTAGAGATATTGCGTGTTGAGTGGCATAACTCAACGCTGTGCTTTGCCTCGATACCAGAGCGAAGAAATGGAAATATAAATTTAAATAAATGGTTTTACAGTCACACTTTGTGCCACTGCGCCACGACTGGCCTCATTATATTTATATTTTTAAATATTTTCATTTATGCTTACCGATTTGACAAAACTTCCAACCAGTGTTCGACGAAATGCGGCATATTTTAAGCAACCAAATGAGCATTGTTGTTTATACAACGTTGCAAAAAATAGGCAAAATAGACCAGACTAAAAAAAAACTATTATTAGTCATACCTCGTTATAGTGGAACCATCTGATATAAGGTTCAGGGTTTCCAGATACACGACATTCAAACTCTATGGCGTCTCCGTCGTAGCTTAATAAATCTGTGAGTTCCTTATCGAAATGAGGTATGACATCCACACGACTAGAAAAAATACAAAATAGCATATATATTAAAGTACGAAAATTATATTGCTTGAAAGATGTGTAGAATTATGTTTAATTATGATTTTCTTAATTATTTTTGCAGACTGTTCTGCTTCCCCTAAAAAAATAAATAAACTCGTAACTAACATGAACTCACCTAAATCTGATATTGTGAACATCGTCACTGGACCTTGGATCTGAAAATAATAACTAACATTGTAATAGTTTCCATATTTGCTAGGAACCTTTCCTATTCAATATATATATTACAAACCTTTTGCTAGTATTTGTAGAGATATTATTGCTTTAGCTTCACCATGTACATTTTTGGCAATTATGGAATAAGCGCCGGTGTAGTCCAACTTTGCGTGAGGTATCTCAAAATGATAGGCTGGTCCTGCACCTATACGCTTAAAGTGACTTGCGTCTCGATAGTAGTCAGGCTGGAAATTAGTAAGTAAATAGTTAATTTATGTTATAATCATATACTTTGTAATAATTATTGGAATTTATGAAAAGAGTATAGATAATATTTCAATTAAATATTACCTTTAAAAAGTCTCTTAACCAGTATACGTCTGGTTTAGGATCACCGACTACTTCACATTCAATTATAACAGTGTCCCCTTCACGTGCCTCACTTGATCTAGGCTTTCTAATAAACATTGGTTCCCTGGAATACCTGTAAATATTTAAGGCCTTTCGTCATATTTTTATAAAATACATAGAATCATATATTGTAAATTATAATACATATAAAGTCAAATGTATGCTCACGGAACATCTGGGCTTATGACAATTGGTGGCGTTGTTTTAGTTTTCTCTATTACATTTTCCCCGGATACTACTTCGACTTTTCCTGAAGTAGATGCTCTTCCGACTTCATTAGAAGCAGTGCATGTATAGACACCGGCGTCTCGGCCTGTCACGGAGGCCAGAGCTAGTTCAATCTGACCATCTCTGTCAAGAGTCATAATAGTTTTTCGACTAGGGCGTAGCCTTACTCCGTCTCGGTACCACGTGACTCCAACAGATGGATATGCTTCAACTATTGCTGATATTCTGAGTTCATCTCCTGGATGAAGAAAATATTAGTAATATTTATATTTTTAATACATGTTTAATAGAGTAAAAGTAGTTTTCAAAAGCTATAATAAAATTTTTGTTTACCTTCACTCAAATGATATAATGGCTGAAGTCCACAGCAAAATTCAGGAGCAATGTATGCTCTAATGCCTTTATCTACAACGAGACTGCATCGGCAGCTCACCGCCCCGTAAGAATTGCGGGCCATGGCCTCGTACACCCCGCCATCATCCAGTGCAGTTGGTGCTATTTCCAATGTATAAAAATGCTCGTCTTGGGAAACGGCATGACGACCTATTGAATAAGTGAAATAAAATAAATCAATTAAAATAAGGCATAGAATTTAAACTTTAGATATGATTTTTCTCTTCTTGTACAGATGCGATTAGTTACAGTCTTATTAACTGTACAGATTAGTAAAATATAGCACTGTTATTAATAGTATATTATAATACTCTTAACCCGGATGAAGCCAGGCCAGTGCGAGCTGTTTCGTAATATTCAATATGAAAATTGGTAAACTACCTGGTAAATACATAAGAATGGACGAGAAACGGTTTTGGCAAAGATTTATAATTAATTGGCAAAGTGTTAATACAATATAGATATATTTTAAAACATAAGTATTTTGAATACCTATCAGCTATATATATATACTTCAACAAGAAAATCTTACTGTCACAGAAAATTTCCTCTCCATTCTTAAACCAAGTTAAAACTGGAGGAGGATTGCCAACAACTTGGCAAGTCAAACGAACTGGATATGTAGCTTGAACTCGCCGATCTCGTAAACGCATCGTAAATTGAGGTGGATATTCTCCGTCCAAACCAGCAGATCGTTCTCTGTAAAAAGGGATAAATAATTAAAATGTTAACATTACGAGAAAGTTTTAATCTACGATAGCGTAATATGAAAGAAAATGTATCTTACCTTTTTAATTTGGCATCAGCTTCCCAAATATGTCGATCTGTAATAACAGTCATTCTTGCGTATGTTGAAGATCGACCAAGAACATTTGTCGCTTCACAACTGTATCGGCCTTCATCTTCAATTTTCACTTCGTTAATGTGGAACGTAGTATTAAGATTTTCAATATTAATCTTTATCTTTCCAGGTTCCTCTTCAATTTCATGACCATTTTTCATCCAGACTATTTCTGGAGTGGGTTTGCCATTAAAACTACAACTTAGGACTGCTGATTCACCTGCAAGTACTTTAAGCTGGCCAGGAAGAATTTCTGTAAATTCTGGTCGATCTCCGGACAAACCGATTCCAACTGGCACAGAAGTTTGCACAGACTCGCCCCAGCCGTAACGATTTCTTGGAGTAATTCTAAAATGATATTCATCACCCTGTTTCAAATTAAAAGCGTCGAAAGAATTCCTTGGCGTGATACCCAATTCTAACCAACGAGCTCCACCTTCCTTACCAAGACGCCAACTTTCAACTTTATAGGCTAAAATTGGTGCTTTTGCTTGAGTGTCTGGTTTAGGCCAAGCCAAAGATATCCAGTTGTTCCCGCCATCCACAACACTAGGTTCACTCGGTATCCGATCGGGAACAGCTAAAAAACAAATAACTATCGTTGTGCCAAAAGGTGATATTTGGCTCTTATCCAATATAGACTTTGAGACAAGATCAAGCTTAAATTTATATAGTTTATTTATGTATATATAGCACTGAAGGGTGCTGTTGTAAAAAAATGAATAATAACCTTATAATTACTTTTATATTAAAATTATATTATACATTATAAACAATAACATAAATAATAGGGGCAAAAGTATTTTCGTATTTTGATTATTTTTGTTAGTAATCAAATCTCTTTGGCTGTACTAAATGTATTATAACTAGCTGATTTTAATACAATTAAATGTGACATTTTAAAGATGCAATAAAAAAAAACTAGTTCCCGCCATTTTGCAATTGTTTTTCAAGCAAGCAAAATGAACGTATGTGACGAAGAAATTCGGTACATTTTAAAGTTTTATTACAAAAAAGATAGGTAACGCGAATAAAATTTGTGCGGCTTACGAGCCTAATACAGTATCTATAAGAGTAGCACAAATGTGGTTCAAGCGTTTCAAGTCTGGTCTGAAAGTGAAGCAAGAGCGACATATTAGTAGGTACGGCATTGCTGAAGAACTAGATGTTGATCATAAAATAAATATACGACATTTACGAAAGTCTAGATACAAGAAAAAAAATACATTTGGGTACCACATGATCTCACTGAGAGAAACCTAATGTATCTTATTTCCATTTGCGGTTCTTTGTTGAAACGTAACAATTCCAAACCATTTCAGTTATGAAAAATGGGTGACTTACGATAAAAATGTGCGAAAAAAAACCTTGGTCGAAGCATGGACAAGCCATGGACATGGACATGGACAAGCCCCACAGACCGTGACAAAGCCCGGCCTGACTCGAAACAAAGTAATGCTATGTGTATGGTGGGATTGGAAAGAAATCGTCCACTATAAGTTTTTGTCATCGGATAAAATTGTCGAATCTGACCTCTACTGTCAGCAACTGATGAATAAAAAAAGCTATTGAGAAAAACCGGCCGAAGCTGGTGAATACGAAGGCGTGGTCTTCCACCATGACCACGCCAGTCTGCACTCATCTATAGCCACGCAGCAAAAATTTAGAGAGCTTGGCTGGGATGTGTGGATGCATCCTCCGTATAGCCCTGACCTTGCTCCATCAGATTTCCACCTGTTTCGGTCATTGCAGAACTCTTTAGGAAGCATAAAACTAACCTCAACAGAATACTATGAACACTACCTGTCAGATGTTTTAAATCAAAAATCTGAAAATTTCTACAGAAATAGGATCATGGCACTACCCATAAGATGGCAACAAGTCATTGATCAAATCGGCATATACATAATATAAATAAATAAAAAACATACCTAAAAAATTTTTTTTCCTTTGTATGAACAATATGAAAATACTTTTGTCCCGACCTTATATTAGGTATAGATTGATAGATTCTGTATTTACTTACATTTATAGTTTCTTTCTATCGACGAAATAGCTAAATCGTCCATCGGATAAGTCCAATCAGATATAAGACTGTCAGAAGAAGCACGTTGTCTTATCTAAAATTTAAATAACAAATGTATTACGTTATAATATGTTTTAATTATTCTTGTAATTGAATTGTATGAAACCAAATTATAAGATCTAGGAAAATGTATATTGGACAACTATAGTCATACAAAATGTATGTTTCACTTCCAGCTTCAACCTGCTGGCTTAAACTAACAAGTTCAAAGTGCTGATATAACGATGACAACAGGTTGATAACTTTTTTGTATTCCATTTCCCCTCTTTTTAATTATCTAGATTTATATGGTTTGTATTCGCATATTTGCTTAAATAACATTAATTAAACTTACCACAACGGTAACAAACGCCCTATCACAACCATATGCATTTCTTGCAAATATACAGTAGGTGCCCGCATCAGACACAACACTCCTTTTTAAAGTAAATTTAACATAATCATCAGAAGTCATTTTGCAAACGCGCTGGCTGTTTGTAATGTCCCTCATTCCTTTCATAAAGAAGACTGTAATAATACACCCAATTGTTAGTTATTTCTTGTTTAAACATAATTTATTTTTTTATATATTTAAGAAAAACGTAAACATTTTTACCCTTAGGTTTTGGGTCTCCTTGTACTCTAAATGAAATATTTAAGTCTTCCCCCATCGAAATAAGTAAATCTTTAGATGGCCGACTGACAATGGTAGCTGGTTTTCCGTCAATTAGGTTAGGCTGAACGACTGTTATAGATGCATTCATATCAACGTTGCCAGTGTTACTCCAAGCTCTACATGTATATAAGCCTGATTCTTTTTCTGTTACATCGGTAAGTGCTAGTGTATAAATTTCATGATCAACAAATGTTTGGGCATTTCTATATTGTTCTGTAACTGACTGCCCCTCTCTTAACCATTCTACTCTTGTAGGTGAACCTCTAATTTCGACTTGTAATCCAATTGTACCGCCACTGACTACCTTGTGATCAGGTAAAACATTCGTAAAATGAGGACGACGCAATTCTTGCTTCAAATGTATCTTTTCTAATGACACGATATTGGCGTTTATTTTACTTTGTTTATCTAGAAATTACAATAAATTAAATAACATAAGTACAGTATTGAGTAAATAAAAATATAAATTATATTTAAGAATATGCTTACTATCAAAATAAACTTCGTGGTATATTTTATCTGACCATACAGAATTTTCAGCTTTACACGTATACTTTCCAGAATCTTCTGAAGTTGGTGAGCTAATTGTTAATCTGCAAACACCATCAGCTAAGTAATGGGCTTGAAATCTCTCATTTAAAATTATAGGCTTATCATTTTTGTACCACGTTATACTGGGCAGAGGCTGCCCTCGTATTCTGCATTCTAATATCAATTCATTTTCCGCTAAATGATACGTATCTGTAAATCAAATTTATAAATGTTTGTAATGTGTTTTTTATAGAAGTCTAAAAGATAATACATATTTTAGATACAAAAATACATTACAATTACTCGTTGACTTTTATAACATTTACCTCTTATAGATCGCGTAAATGTTGGCGGTATAGGAGATGCTTCAAAGCTAGGGTACACTTTTAAATTTGCTGACGATGTAATAGAACCATTTTCATTTGAAACACTGCAGCTATATTCTCCAGAATCGGTAGGAACTGCATTTAAAACTTCTAAAGTAATCAACCCTTCTACTGTTTTAATCCTAAATTTTTGTTTGTTGTCCAATAAGACACCATTTTTATACCAAGTTATAATAGGATCAGTTGGAGATAATATACTACAAGTTAATTTTACTCGGGAACCTTCTACAGCAGTCCTATCGGTTAAGTGCGTTGAAAATACAGGTTTTCTCTTTACATCTCTAGAAGTCCCTGATCGCTTTTCTGAAGCTATGCATCTATTTTCACTTTTTGCCTTATGTACTTCTTTATTTCCTTCAAATTGTTGCTCTATTTGTGGAGGCAATGACGATCTCAACTGAGATTCATATAGTAAAGTTTGTGCTTTGTAAATAGTTGGATATTGAGAAGTTGTCTTAATTTGTGGCACTGTATCTTGTGTATCAAAATTTTTAGGTACATAGCCTGGAGGCTTGCTAAATTCTAAAGCGTAATCAACTTTAATATGTTGTTCATTTTTTAATAATTCTTCGTTTACATTATTAACTCCTATACTTGTACTTTTGCGGACTTCACTATTTTCTTTGTTCATGTGATTATTGTTATCAAAGTAATCGTTGGTAATCACACTGTGTGTAATATTTATTTCCTTTCCCTGAATTTCTTTGGAGTTGACCAAATTATAATCATTATGACTTTTTCCTTTATTTTTTACTTCTACTTTAATTTCATTGTTGGCTGTAATTTTGTCAAATTTGTCATTTTCAACGTACTCATTAGACTTAATTCGTTCTTCTTGTTTTTCTTTAACTTCTTGTTTTGGTGCCCTTTCTCTCTTACCGTTTTTATGAATTCTTTTTTTGTTCTTATGATTACTTTTTCCATTTATCTCATTTTGCACATTATGAGCTAGTATATTATTTTCTTCTTTAGAATCTAGTTGGTTATCTGGAATGTTATTCGATTTAATTTCTAATTCATTACTTGAAAGTGGTAATTTTTGCTCTATTGTTTCTGATATATGTTTTAAGTTTTCCTCTACAAGTTTAGTCTTCACTTCATTGTCCGCAATACTTTTTAAAATATTCTGTTCTATTTCTTGATTTTCTAAATCCTTTTCAGGAATTTTTACTTTACTTGAAAGAGCACTTGGCCCCTTATTTGTTTCAATTGCATTTTTTAAAGCTAGGTTTATATCACTTTCATTTTCATAACTTTCAACTGGTTTTTCTGTTTTATCTTCATCATTTATGAACTCTGATATTGTAAGAATCATATCATCACCTTCTGAATGTTTTATTTTAATTTCATTGGGACCGTCAACAATTTTTTTTTCTTCAAATGCTGTTTCAGGCTCTATCCTTAACTTGATCTCTTTGCCCTTTTCGGGCTTAATAGCAGATCCTGAATAATCTTCCTTTTGAGTTTTTTCTATGCCTAAATTATCTTTAACGATATTTTTTATGTTGTTATTTGCTTCTGAAATTTCAGTTGGCTTGGGAATCTGACCTTCTACTTGTATTAATTTTTTAGAGTCCTCCTCAACAATATTTTCTTCTGCATTAGTAGTTATATTTCCTAAATCTTCTTGTGCAAATTTTGTTTCAGGTTCTAGCTTTAATTTGATTTCTTTGGCCTTTTCAGGTTTAATAATAGTACATTCTGAATTATCTTCCTTTTGAGATTCTGAGTTATCTTTCTTTTGAGTTTTTTCTATATCGATGTCATCTTTAACGATATTTTCTATATTATTATTATTTGTTTCTAAAATTTCAGCCATTGGTTCGGAAATATTAACCTTTTCTTGTTGTATTAACTTTTTAGATTCCTCTTCAACAACATTTTCTTCTATATTAGTGGTTTTATTTGCCAACCTTGTCAAAACTTTTGTTCCTTCCTCAGAGTGTTCATTTATAACATAATTTTCCTTTTCATCTGGTTTCTCATTCATTTTATTACTTATTTTTTCTTGTAATTCATTAATTTGCTCTTTAATTGCTTCACCAGTTTCTTCTTTTTTATTATTTTTTTCTTCTTGTTTCTTTTTAATTAACTTAATGTCATCTTGCATATCATCCACCACTTCCTTTTGTATATTATTTTTTTTATCTGACTTCGAGCTCGTCTCTTTTTTCTCTTTTGTTGTATTTAAATCTAAGTCTTTTTCCGTAACATCTTCCATATTTTCTTGTATTGTGAAAGATTCTTGAGTAACACTAATTTCTTCAGAGAAAGTTTTTAATACAGCCCCCAGATTAACACTTTTTTCTTCAACTGATTCTATTAATTTATCCGAATTTTCCACTTCTTTTTTAGAATTATTATTTTCTTGCCTTTTTTCTTTTTCTATTTTACATTTTATGTCAGATTCTTTGTTATTTTTGTCTCTAATTTCTTTTATTTCTTGAATTTTGTCTTCCATTACATGTGCTATGCTGTTACGTTGGGTACACGTAGAATCTTTATTTAATTCAATTTCTTTACCTACTACTGAGTCGTCAACAGTTTCTATATTTGAGTCTGAAGGCTGACAATTTTGTTCGATATAATCAGATGGTATTTTTACAGAAACGTCACATGTGCTCTTCTCTGGTACATTTATTAAAAGTGATTCCACATCGTCTTTGTTATGTCTCATATCTTCTAGCTCATTTCTTACACTTTCTTGACTTTTTACTTCACCTTTATTTTCTGTGGTAGATTCTCTTTTCACGTTGTCTTTTTTGACAGATTTTTCGACAATATCAACATTTTTTTGTAACTCTATATCTTCTAGATTTTCTTGTACAGACAAGTTATTTTGCATAAGTTTCTTTTCTTCTTTATTCAATACATTTTTTTCTTTTATTTCAATATAAGATGTATCTTTTGTTTGTTTTGTTTTATCAATGTCTTCAGTTTCTATTACTTTCGGTATAATATCTTTAATTTCATTTGTTTTGTTGTCATGGTGACATATATCATCCTTTATTTGAGGCATGCCATCTACTTCAGCATTCTGATCGATTTGTTCTATTGATTCTGAAAGCTTATTGTTTTCTTCATTTTTTTTTAATGAATCTTTCTCGAAAGCATCAGATGAAATACTCTGTGGTGTAATAATGGTTAACGATTCTGTATCGTTTTTATTATTTGATATAACCTTTAATATTTTTTGATCGTTGCTATTTATATCTTTTTCGGATTCACTACAATTTTTTGCATCAGTATTCAAAATAGCTTTATCTTGTACGGTTGCATTTTTATTAGCAGTATCTATAGCATACTCATAATTAAAATTTTGAGATGTTCCTTTATGTGGATCCTCAGTAGTAGTATCGTTTTCTGTTTTATGTTCTTCATCTGAGCTAATGATTTTTTCTTTTATACTTCTATATTCTATTGTGCCGCTTCCAGAAGTATCTACATCTTGTCCAACTACAATTTCATTATTTTTAGAAAATATCTTGATTGTATCTTCTTTTTCTTTGTCATCATTATCGAATGACCCAAGATTGGATTGTACAATTTTTTTATCGGTTCCCATTTCTTTAGGCAATTTTAGCAAATTATCATTTAACGTTTCAGATGTAGATTCTATTGTAATTGATTTTACTGATTTCTTTGATTCTTCATCGTTTATCGTTGCCATAATTTCCAAATTTTCACCAGCTACTTCTTGTATTTGCAACTCCCTATTACATTCAATAGTGTCTCGAATATTTATTTCCCTATTAACATCAATTGGATCTGGTTCTTTATCATTTATTAAATTTATTTTATAAGCTTCATTTTCTTTCGTAATATTTATAACACTAGTTTCCTTATTCAGATTTAATGTCTTTTCTCCTGTTTTTTTGGCAATATCGTCTATTTCTTTTGGAATTGAAGACTTATTATTTTCTTCTAATATTAGATTTTGTGCAAGACTGTCCTCTTGGTCTTCTATGATTTCTTTTTCTATATTGTTAGGGTTAAGATTTATGTCTTTACTAAAATCTACAACTTGCTTTTCATCTTGTATAGATTTTTGATCTTCTGTTTTGCTCTTTTGAATAAGTTGTAGTTCTGATACAGAGACTTTTACATCTTTGACTTGTGATAATTCCGGCAATTCTTGTTCATTTACTGTATTTTTATCATCTATTTCTGCTGTTTTACTTGGATATAACATACCGTCACCATTTTTGGTTTCTTCATATATTTTTTCTTTATACTCATCGTCAATAATGTTAATTATATTTTTTTCGTCAGTTTGTATTGGAATGTTTGCTATCTTTTCAGTATTCATTTTACTTAAGGTATTATCTGTATTATCTGTCATAATATCTTCTTTTAGATTTTCAGTACTGCTGTCTTGTACTTTTAATTTTCTATCGGTGCTCTCTGCATCACATCTTTCAACTAAATAACCATTTATATTTTCTGTCGTATTATTTTGTATGTCTTCATTCTTATTCTCGGATGCTGCATGTTCACATGACAAATCTGACGAACGGTTGATTCCATTGTCAAGTTTTTCTCCTATAAATAAATTATATTTAGATTGCACTTCGTTACTTTCTTCTTGTTGATATTCTTTTAAATTTTCATCTAAAATTATCGCGTTAGTTTCCTTTTCTAAAATAAATTTGGTATTTTCTTGTTCATCTTCAGAATTAACTATCTTTTCTTCTTCACCTTTTACACCTATTTTATTTTCTTCTGGTTGTCCTTCATCCGTATGTTCAATGACTTGTAAAGTATCCTCTTTTTTATGATTTCCTAGTGGTTGGTTTGATGATACCCCCATTGAAAGTTCTTCAATCACAGAATTTAAATCTATTTCCGAAGTATTTAGGATATTTTCTTCTATATTTTTCCTCATAATATTAGAAAATTCTAAAACATTTGTAGATATTTCTTTAAACATGGGTATTTTATCTTTTACTTCAATCGTTACCTTATTTTCAATTTCAAGTATATTGTAACTAAGACAGGCCTGAATACATTTGCTTTTTTCAGGCTCATTTTTTTCTAGAATAATTTGAGATAATGTTGAATATAACTCTGCAAGTATAATCTTAGTAAATGCTGCATCATTGGGTAATCTAGCTGTTTTATCCAGATTAATGTAAAACTTTATATCTTCAAAATGATTTAAAGTCTTGCGAAGATTTTTTGCAAGCAATTTCCAATATGGCTTATTATCAAGTTTTAGTATTTCACTTATAATTTTTAAAGATTGTAGAATGTTTCCAGATGGTTTCCCATAATTATGGAACATATATTGTTTTTGTATACTTGAAACAGTCCCTCGCATGTTGGAAATACTGCCATAAACGGAATGTACAGCTGTTAACATACTATCCCTTGTCTCTAAATTCATATTAACTTCATTATTAATATCTTTTTCTAAAGTAAATATTTTTTCCTCGATTTCATCCAAGCTTTCGATGACTTCTATTCCTCCTGTAATTAATGTCTCTGCATCGGTAAAGAATTTTGATCTCAAAATTTTCATTGTATTCTTAATGTTGGTTAAATTTGAAATAATAATGCTATAATTGTTATCACAGCTAGAAGCTTTTTCTAATAACTCAATTGATTGTTGGGTGTCATCTGCACAATTCGAAATAATATTCAATTTTCGGTCAATTATTTCAATACTCTCAACATTATTTAAAGAAGACACAACAGTTTGCAAATTGACACAAGCTTCTTTTAATAAAGCTGTAGGACAGTGTTCATTTACTTGAAGTTGTACGCTTCTTACGTTGCATTCTAAATCTTCTAGGCTTTCATGAAACGTGTCCGTGATAGTACCATCGTATTCAAATTTTAGTTTCATAATAATTGTTTGCACTTCATCAAGAGTATTTTGAACAACTTCAGATCTATTTTCAGAGAGAGTACCAGTGGATAAATCAATTATATTAGTGACTTCTTGCAAAAGAATTTCCAACGTGTCAAAAGAATTTGTCTCTGCATCTGCAAAAAAAATGCACTTATATCAATATCAAATCAAATCAATACTAGTCGTATTTAAATCTTATTATAATCATGTAATATATAAATGTTGAACTATGAATATAAGGAAATAAGCACTAAACAAAAAAATCTCAGAACAAACTCATAGCGAAAATAAATGGATCCAGTGTTTAGATATTCTCCAATTGTTCCTTAATTTCTAGACTTTAGTTGTTGAGTGCTAAATAGCATAAAGTTATAACCTATTGTAATAGTGAATTTACAAATAAATATTTAGTTTTTAACCAATCTTTGCATGTTTTAATTTTATTTTGTTTTATTTTAAATTTAACTGAAAAACATACCTAATTGTATATTTTCACTTTCATTTACGTTGTGGATAATAGAACTTGTGGCAGCCTTTAATTGTTCATCATTTTCATCTATAGTTATAATATTTGCGTTAGTTATTATTTCTTCGATATTTTCACTATTTGCAATAACGTTCTGTGTATCTGGTGAAAAAGTATCTGAAAGATTTTCATAGACATCCACCATACTCGAAAGTGCCACACCTGAATTTAAGTTTAATTTCTCTGCCATTTCAGTTGCTTCGTTCTTGACAGGATCCTGAGATACAATTAATTTTGTTTCATCTAGATCTGTGGTCTGTTCATCAACTTGAGACAGAGTAAAGCTTATTGCATTATGAAGCGTATCCTTCAAATCGTGAATTATTTTATTGGCCTTATGTAACTCATTTTGACTATTTAATACTTTTAATTCCGCATTATCCTTATATTCCATTTCACTTAACGAAGATATAGCTTTTTCTAATTTTAAAGCCAAGTTTAATTGAGGTTTTGATAATTTCAATGCTTCTGGTCCCTGAAGAGCACACATATTCTGTAATTGATGTGCTAGCTGAATAGATTCTCTTAAATTTTCAGAATTAATCTCTAAAGAAGATAATATTTCATAATCATTGACAGCTTCTGAACAAACATATTCCTCCAATTGATGTACCAATTTATCTGAAATAAATTTTACTAATTTATACAACGATATTTTTATTCAAACCTACATAATATAATTTAAACTTATATAAGTATATAAAAATAATGTAAAGTAATCAATTACCTATATTTATATTTAAGTTTTCAACTTCGTATTTAGGTACTTGAAAATGTTCCACTGTACCAACTGCATCAATACATTTTAATGTAATGTTAGGCGATTCTGTAATTATGTCTTCAATAGTTTTTTCTTCATTTCTACCAATTTTATCTATTTTCTCTGTTATATCTTTAGCTATAATATTAACCTGACTTGGATTGTCGTCTAAGTTACACGCTTCTAAGCTTGAAGGAAAAAGAACTTGTGATGTTTTTTTTTTATCAAGTGCCTCTACGGCCTGTAGTGTTTCTTTGCCTGCTGTAGAATTATCTTTGTGATTATTTGCTTCTTCAACTTCTAGTGATGTTCTCACCGTCGCTATAAATGACTGAAGCGATTCACGTAAATTATATACCACGGTTTTCACAATATTCCATTTTTCTTCGTTAACTACTGCTACTATCTCAGAAGACTTGTCAAATGTTATCTCATACATAATTGATAGGGTTTCATTTAAGCTTAACGCTAGCTCCAATTGAGCAAAGGACAAGTTCGGTAATTCTTTTTGTATAAGGAATAAATTACTACTCATGTTATTTTTTAAAAGTTCCGCTATTTTAAACGAATGTTCCAAATGTTCAGGGTGAAGAAAAGAAGATAAATTGTCAATAATTATCCTTGTATCTTCTGAAATATATTCTTCTAAATTATTACTTAGTACATCTGAAACAAAAATATATTATGCTATAATTATATGATTTAAATGTATGGTAAGATTTTTTGCGACATTTGTTATTATTTTGATTGTTACTTGCCACGCAACTGCGTACCATCTGCGTTGACGCGAGACGCCAGTACACTATCGCAGACGGGTACAGAAGGTCCAGGAGGAGGAGGACCGTCTGTACCAGGTCTATGTCGAGGCGAGAACGCGCTTGCAGGAGGAAATCGGTCGTGTGAAAGGCGAGTCGCACGACCAGATGATTGCGGGGATAGACCAAGACCCGTTTGGCACGCCTTACCGTATGGTACTTGGCAAGCCGATGATACGCTGGTCTTGGCGCAGCAGAGGACCTATCGAGAGGCGGCCGTCTTGGCCACGGCCGGTGTGGCCGAAGTCGTGGGCCGCATCAGGCGGCTAGGGTTGGAAGTCGCCCTAAACAAGTCCGAGGCTTTATACTTTCATGCTCCTCGAAAGGGCCCACCGCCTGGGGCCCATATTACCATCGGTGGCGTCGAAATCGGCGCCACCAGGAGCATGAAGTACCTCGGACTTGTTCTGAACGGCCGGTGGAGTTTCCGGGGCCACTTTACATCCTTGGCCCCGAAACTGTTGAAGACGGCGGCGGCGTTGGCGCGCCTTTTGCCCAATGTCGCCGGGCCGAGCGCCTCGAGCCGTCGGCTGTACACCGGAGTGGTCCGATCGATGGCCCTCTACGGCGCTCCCGTATGGGCGGACGCCCTGGATCGGCACAACATCGCCCTGCTGCGACGTGCGCAGAGGGTGATGGCCATCCGGGCGATACGGGGGTATCGGACC
>DWMY01000588.1:0-22351 GCA_018249775.1 Heliconius hecalesia formosus | reverse complement strand
AAAAAAATAACATTTTTAAAAAAAAAAAAAGAAAAAAAAAGGCACGGAGAACTAAGTCTGTGGCGCATAAAAATTCAACTATAAAAAAAAAAAAAAAAAAAATATTATTAGTAAATCGAATGGAGCCCACAGGCTCGATCCCCAATCGAGGAGATGAAATATTTACTGCCGTGTGATCCCGGCCTAGAATAGGGTCATCCTAGTACTAGTGGTGTCGTAAAAGGCGACTAAAGTACGTGTGGTAGAGTCACGTCGCCAGCAATGGCAATACGCATGGGCAGACTCGACCGGATCATTACCACCCTCGGCATTTAAAACCGGCGTGAAGTAGTAGCTTTATGCCACTGCGTTTCGCATCAGGTAATGCCGGGTTCCGGCGCCCAACCCACCATAAAGACAGGCAACTCACCTGTAGAACCCCTGGTGTTGCACGGTGTCGTGGGCGGCGGTGATCAATTACCATCAAGTGACCCGAACGCTCATTTGCCTTGTCTTTTCCATAAAAAATAAATAACTTAAATTTCCGAAATCCATTTCTTCGCTTTGGTGTCAAGGGAAAGCGCGGCGTTGAGTTCTGTCACTCAACACGCAATGCCTCCAGAATTCGGCAGAAAGTGGGGAACGGAGTGTTTTAACACTAGGTTCCCTCTGCCTACCCTGGTGTGTGCGGGATACAGCGTGAAGCTGATTTTTTTTAAATATATCCCGTAAGGTGTAACATAGCACAAGAATATGTATTTAGATTTGATTGAGATAAAATTAAAAGCGAATCAATTGAACTAAAACTTTGAAACTAGACTTAACTAAAACTTTGAAACTTTCTTTGAGATTGTAGTTATGATTGATTTATCTATATAATAGATTGGGAATATTTATGTTTGTATTATGTTTAAACCAAATATTACAAAAACAGAACACAGAAAAGAAAAAATGAAAAAGGTGAAAAGATCCGCTGGAATATCCTACATTTATAAATGTAGTTAACGTTTTTTTACGTATAAACAAAGTAATGATTAGAAAAATCTGCTACCGCGATATGACGTACTACGTTATTTTATACTTACGTTAAAATTACTCTTTCTGTTTCCGTGTTTCGAACGCTTTCATGCCGGTCGCTCGTGACGGCGCACCATCATTGCAAGGTCAGCTATGGCGGCATGCGAAACTGTTTTTGTTACAGCCACAGTACGAACCATACTGTTGGTGAAACGTCTATACTCTATGAAAAAAAAAAAAAATTTAAAACTTGATCTTCTCTGACAATAAGTTAAAATGTTAATACATATATATACATATACATATATATACATATATATATATATATATATATATATATATATATATATATATATATATATATATATATGAATGAATACGTGAAGCAAAAACTTTGGACCCCTTTTTACGAAAAGTGCAGAACGTTAATATTTTTCAATAATGATGCTTATAAAAACATTACACACACGCTACCATGCATTTGACAACATGTACAATACTTTTATATTTAGAAACGGACATACGGTTGCTATGGCAACGCGTATTATTATAGCCGTCAACGGGTCCTCTAGCTAATATAAATCTACTTAGACACAAGTCTTTTATATTACTTATTTAGAAAACGTATAAAAATTTGAATTTTTAGCGGTACTCGCAACCGCGCCTCCTGGAAACCGTTTTCATTTTATATTATTAATTAGTTACTCAATTCTCTATTATCAGATTTGCATTATACACCTGTCAGAAAGGCTAAGAAGGGTTGTTCCTGACATTCACTTTGTAGGAATGCACGGAAGAGGAAAATTCATTTTCATAAAATAAAACTTACGCTTTTGTATACGTAACGAAAGCCATTGTCGTATACGTTTATTTTTTACAAATTTAGCGGGTATGATTTTATAGGTAAATAAAAGAAAAAACATTGTTTATAATTTCAAATCTATAAAAAAATCATAAAGTTATTTTGAATAAATAAAATAAAATAATATAATATATTAAAAATAGTAATTTGTTGTATTTTTTAAATATATTTCACAAGTAGAAAAAGCTATAATGCAAACCATTCAAGATTTTGACCACCATTGACGAGGGAAACCTTTTGTAGACACTTTAGGTAATATGTTTAACCTAATATTTATTAATAAGTTACTTATATAAATATTAAATATTTACAATTTTACCTTTACCAAAGTTGGACTTTACATAATTTTCTCTAAATGTCTATTCTATCTACAACTTTAATATGATACAGTAAATCGTGTACATAGAAATAGGTTAGATTTAATTAAAAAAAAATTACGTCGAAGGACGTTAGGTTACCATATTTTTACTATATTTTAATAATTCAAAATTATGTACCTAAGGGAAAATTCATAAATAATATTGCGATTTTAATTATGTCATTTCTACATAAATTATATATATAAATCTATACTATATTATTATATATATAAATTATATATATAATATATATTAAAAATTATACTTCTTCGCTGTCAACTATGTAGTTGATATGTGAAAAAAAAAACGGAAAAAAAGTTGACAAATTTATCAACGTTTTGAGTCTTAAAGACTTAAAACAATTTTTTTTTTAATTATTGTCTGTTTATCGGTCTGTCTGTCGGTTTGTGTATCTAATCTTAGAAACGGCTTACCGATTTAAAAACAGTTTTCATTATAGTATTTTAAAAAGGTTTATTTAGTGTTTTGTTTTAATCGGTCCATAAATAAAAAAATAATATCAATATAAAGTTATTTATTCAACAAAAGTGTTACAAAACAAATGGTTTATTGAATTGGCTGAAACTTTAGTTTACAATGTGGATATTGTGTTTAAAATGATAATAACTTTAGAACACGAAAGTAATTCAGATAAGTAATAAATAATTATGTAGTTAGGGTCGCTAGTAGGTATATGTATGATAAAACTTTAAAAGGGGTTGATTCTGTAAATTGTATATAAACAAAAAATAAAAAAAATAAAAAAAAGACTTTTGACAACATTTTATTATCATTTTTGTTATATAGCTATTATTCCTCGGCAACATAAAGGCTATAATTTATTTTGATGATCTGGACCCCTGACGTATAACCTTAACACTCAAACAGCCCGCCAAATCTATACGAGATATCAATATAGCACCTTACAAAAAGTTGGTCAACGTGATGAGCACTGTTGTTTGACATAAAAAAAACGAAGATCTGATGTGGAACTAGCCTAAACTAGCTAATCATTAAAATTTGTGAATAAACTGCCTTAGAATAAATTGTTTAAGGTGATAATCACTTCTCAATCATGTTAGAAAATTGAAGGCCTAAGAAAACTAGGAAGGCTAATTTATGATGCGGCTATCTGTAAAACTACGACTCCTCAAGTATTTAGAACGATAACTTTAAAAATATTACGTGGTATTACTCAAAGAAATCATACAATAAGTATTTACTTACAACAGTTAATAAATTTATACTTCTAAAAATTACATTAAAATTAAATCAGCTTAACGCTGTATCCCGCACACAGCTTGGTAGTGAGAGAGAACTTAGTCTTAACACACTCTATGCCCCACTTTCCGCCGCATTCTACAAGCATTGCGTGTTGAGGCGGTACTCAACGCCGCCCTTTGCCTCGACACCTGAGCGAAGAAAATGGAAATATAAATTTAAATAAATGTTTAATTTCTTCGAGTGGGGATCAAACCAACACCTAGTCTCCTTCAGTTCTATGTATATATAATATAAGTATTATAAAGCTTAAGAGATTGTTTAGTTGGATACGCTAATCTCAGGAAGTACTGGTTGGAAATAAATAATTATTTTTGGGTTGAATAGTCCATATACTGAGGTAGAATATATGCTATATTACGTCATATTACAACACGATATGACAAATTAGAGTGGAGTAACAATAAAAAATCGGAATACGGAAGGGCTAGAGAGGACCTGTGAGATCATTGCGAAAACGGTTGCAAAATGCAAAGATTAAACATAACGTGATTGTTTCTCTTTAAAAGCTTTTAATAAAAGTCTACTTCCTAAGGATAACGTAAATTTAACCATTTTTATACTTTACAAATTAAAAAAGAATATTAAGATTTACAGATCCATTTAAAACAAACATTAAAAATCAGCTTCACGCTGTATCCCGCACACAACAGGGCAGGCAGAGGGAACCTAGTGTTAAAACAAACATTATCTTCAATGAATACATTAAATATGTTGTCCGTTTACTGTAGATCATTGCCTTTTACTCTATGTCATTTTAATTAATATCTTAAAAAGAATCAGTGAGTTAAAGTGCAGAAGAGTGCCACAATCGTCGCAATTTCGTTTCGCTAGTAACCTCTAAAGAAGTTTAACTTACATATGAGTTCCGAAAAAGTTGCTTTCAACATTGTATATATAAATATTCTGCAGTGTTTGTTCATGAATTTCAAGGGATACGTTCCCGCTTTGCACGGCTGCACCCGTGCATGTATGTACATGCCAATGTAATGTTAGTGTGGCGTAGTCTTATATTATCTTTTCCTATTCATTTTAATGAAAGATAAAAAATATTGGTTTTTAAAATCCTTTCACCAGCATGAAGCTACGTAATCAGGGAGTGGCAAAGGATATTTTTAGGAGTCCACACTTAAAGAAATAGAACCCTTATTTGATTGTTCGTTTGTTTGTTTCTGCATCCGTCTCTCAAGAATATTTTTTTTCAAGACCGAATGAAGAAGCTGAATCTAATATCAAATATCAAAATGTATAGTCAATTGTAGCATAAAAATAACTTCTAAGTGAATGCAATCAAAAGATACCCCATATATGCAAATACACACAATAACAAAATTTTACACATTGCTAATTCAAAGTCAATCAGGAGTCAAAATTATAATAATTGTAATGTGTTGTTAACTTACTCAAAGATGCTGCACATGTATTTTCGCTCGTTATAACCTGATTGTTGCTTATTATTCATCCTCGATTCGAACCATTTTTCGAGTTTTTATGAAACCATAATAAAATTACTAAAACAATAAAATTATTACTAAAGTAGTCCCTCTATTTTTCGATAATAATTTAAACTTTATGAAATACTAATAGGAGGAAAAGTTACGAGCTTTGATGGACGCTCTTGAAGTGTTGGCGATCGCAGGGGCATGCTCTGCGTACGCTAATCACGGGGGGCCCCGATTGACATAATCCTTTTCTTAGACTTTTACACCTACATCTACCATCTATTACACCAGTTCGCTAACAATATGGTTAAAGCCACCCTATAGATAGAGCTATAAAAAAAATAAGCTAGAAGTTAAAAAGATAAAGCCAGAGTCCAGAAGCCAGACGCTATAAGCCAGAAGGCACGTGCCACAAGCCACGAGCCACAGGCCACAAGCCAGAAGCCACAAGCCATAAGCCATGAACAATGAGCTGCAAACCAAAAACTAAAAGGTACAACGTACACTGAACTTACAAACACATACAAAAAAGTGTAATTACAATAATATTAATCATATGAAAACAAAAAAGCGGAATAGGATATATCGAATCGACAACCGTCGCGCTACAGTTCTCTCTACTCAGCCAAATGCTGGCTACATGCACAACGACTCTTTAGCGCATTTTTGCGCTTTAGATCATTAATTGTTATTACTTCGAAATTAAATGTGATATGATTGAGAAAATTGAAATTGAAATGTTGATTGATTATTTTAATTAAATTATTTGATATACTGATCGCTCGATCAGTTGACTTTTTAGTGTCACAAGTTTGTATTAAAATCGCAACACGGCACACAAATCAAGTATTGCAATATTTACTTTCGTTTACATATTTAAACAGACAAATTTAGAGGGGGCACCCCTCTATTGACAAATTATTTTTACACTCTTATGAACTTAAGAAAAATAAATAATAATAAAAAAAATATTATTTGTTTGTATATTTTTTTGCTAATGTTATTTTTGTGTCATTGTGATTACTTATTTGTATATGTTTGTAAGTTTAGTTTTAGCGTAGACGGTCTCCATATATATTGTACATTTTATCTTTTAGTTTTGATAAAGATCCAAGTTTCTTTTCATACAATGAGCGCTATAATAATATTAACCATTTTAATACTTATCGTACTGTTGAGATAAAATGTAGGCTGTTGTACATTTAATTTATTATTTAATAGGTATGGAGTATACGGATTAGAAATATTTTTTATAATAGCTTATTTTAAAAATGTAGTTATAAAAATAAAAATTAAAATTAAATCAGTTTCACGCTGTATTCCGCACACAGCAGCACACAGCAACGCCGCGCTTTGCCTCGACACCACAGCGAAGAAATGAAAATATAAATGTAAATAAATATATTTTTTTCCTCGAGTGGGGCTCGAATCCACAACGAGTCGATTTTACAGTCACACTTTGTGCCACTGCGCCACGACTGGCCTCATGTAGTTATAATAATGTAATACAATAAATGTAAATATAAGCTATTAGGCATACAAACAAAAATATATAAGTTTATCCAACAAAGGCAAAGGGTCTACAAAGTCAATGTGAGGGCATGTTACGCAATCGTTTGCGTAACTTTAAAGATCTTTACGCTAACTTGAGTGCTACGAAATAAATATTTGCTGACTTTGTGCCGTCTAAGAAATATTTATGACTTTACTTCAGAACCGCAAAATTGTTTATAGTATAAAAAAATTAAGGTTATCATATACTTACCACTCGCATGGGCCGCACCCGTGTTATTTATTTTTCGCAACAAAATGCCATTGGTAATATCTTTAAATCTGCTGACTTATCATAATAATATATAAGTAAAAACATATATCTACGTGATAACCAAGTACTTGTAGATAGTTATAAAAAAAAATATATATATGAAAAAAAAATCACCATCACACTGTATACCACCAGCAGGGTAGGCAGAGGGAAAGTGTTAAGACACTCCGTTCCACACTCTCCGCCGACTTTTTCAAGCCATTGCCTGCTCAACTCATTCAGCAGGGTAGGTGTCAGAGCGAAGAAATTAAAATATTAATAAATAAAAAATTATTACCTCGAGTGGGGATCGAATCCACAACCGTCGCGCTACAGTTACGCCCTTGTGCCCGCGCGCCACAACGGCCACTAATTTAAATCAAATATTCGTTACAATAACACTAATAGAACAAAAGTTTAAGTAAATATCAAGACACGCGCAAACGTGTCCAACTAAGTTAAAAAGCTGGAACAATATTTATCTATTTTATAGGAACCAATTCGAGCTACTTTTAGCCCTTCACAATACCTTACCTTTTCCTGATCAAGGACCACTTTTATATCATACTTGATAGCAGGGACCACTATGCATGTAGGTATAATAAAAATTAACTGTGATAATCAAACAGAAACTTCGCCTCACCAACCCCAATCATAAAATTAAAATCAATCGCGGACCATAAATAGGCTTCTGCGGACCACTGGTGGTCCATGGACCAGTGGTCTAGAAGGATGAGCATGGGAAAGCTGCACTGACTTTTAATGAATAATTTTTAACATGATAGTGTTGTTGTTTTGTTCAAAATATCAACATACCAAATTTTATGGTACAAACTCTTAAGTTATGGTACATTGAAGATATTTTTATGAAGTGTAAAAAAACCATGAGGATCCATAAGGTCAAACTATTTTGAGGACAATATAAATTGTTAAAATTAGAATTTTATTTTTGGAAGGCGCTTATAAATATGACCCCGTTAATTCATACCTAAAAGAGATATTATTAAATACATATTCGTTAGCGATCTATGCTATAAGTTACAAAATATCGAAATAATGGAATATACCTTAAAATACCTGTCCTTACCTGTCCACCGCCCACCGCGATTTCCGTAAAAATTGGAGGTGTCAAGCTTTTTCTGCTATTCAAGCTTAGCTTAGCTAAAGCCCTTTCATGTGATACCTCACATTAACTAGCGGCTTTAATACCAAACTTTGCCCACCCTTTATTTTTTGTTTTAACCACAAATGTATACATTTTAGTTTTTATCCTGAACTAGTACTACCTGTATATGCTGGCTGCCAAATTTCATTATTCTAGATCAATCGGAAATACCCTACTAATTTCAATTTCCTTTATAGTAACGAAATACGCGTCTTTTGCGATATAAACGGTATTTTTACGATTACGATGTCTTTTTTTTTAAGTAAATGTATTTTTTTTTTAATCTAGGGACCGAGATCTGAATATGAGGTTTGAATTTCAACTCGATATCTCCAAGCGTTCCTGAGATAAAGGCTCTTGACAGACAGACGGATGGACAACGGAGTGAGGGTTTCTTTTTCCTTAAAAGGTGCGGAACCCTAAAAATACAAATTTGTTATATACTTACTGTACCGGTATAAAGTGAACCTTTGGTGTGAACAAACATTGTTTTTTTATTTGGTGGATATTACATCTGTCAAACATATTAAAAAACGTCAAGTCATTGTACACATAACATCTGTTTTTTTACGGAAAATAAAGATTTATGAAAAGCATTATTTTTTTGTTTTCATTTGAAGAAAAGTGCTACGGACTCGCATCGAATACCAGTGGAGGCTTATGATGATCATGCTCTATCGGAATCAACATGTAAAAGATGGTTCCAATGGTTCAGAAATAATGATTTTGATGTGCAAAATGCCGAATTGCCGAAGGCATCTTTTGAGTCAAAAACAAATGGCAAAAATGTTAAATATTGCACAACAAACGATTTCTGGTCGTTTAAAGGCTGTGGGAAAGATCCAAAAGTATGGAAAATGGGTGCCACGTAAATGGAATGACAGGCAAATGGAAAACCGAAAAACTGCATGTGAAACGTGGTCATTACGACACGATAGAAAGTCAGTATTGCATCGAATTATGACTAGAAATGAAAAATGGATTTATTTTAAGAATCTTTAATGCAAAAAATCTTGGGTAAATCCAGGAGAAGAACATCGACTGCAAAGGTAGATCGGTTCAAAAAAAATACATTTCTCTCTGTGTTTGGTGGGATCAGAAGAGGGTGGTGTATCATCAGCTTCACGCTGTATCCCACACACAGCAGGGTAGGCAAAGGGAACCTAGTGTTAAGACATTCCGTTCCCCACTTTCTGCCAAATTCTGGAGGCATTGCGTGTTGAGTAGGCAGAACTCAACGCCGCGCTTTGCCTCGACACCAGAGCGATGAAATGCAAATATAAATTTAAGTAAATATTTCACCCGGCGAAACTGTTAATAGTCAACGCTACCGACAACAAATAATCAATTTGAATGATGCACTAATCAAAAATGACCACTAAGAAAAGGCCAGTAGATTCGAAAAAGGTAACTTTTTTGCATGATAATGCTTCGAGTCATGAAGCAAAACTGGTCAAAGATAGTATAAAGGCGCTCGGCTGAGAAGTGTTACCCCACCCGCTGTATTCCTCAGACTTGGCTCTTTCCCACAACGTTTGGTTTTCATCGATGAGACACGCATTGGCTGAGCAGCATTTTGATCTCTATAAAGAAGTCGAAAAGTGGGTTTCTGAATGGTTTGTATCCACAAATTGCCTGAGAAGTGGTCAAATTGTATAGAAAGCAATGGCTCCTACTTCGAATAAAATGCTTTTTAGATTCTCGTTTAGAATTAATGTTTTATTTAAAAAAAAACGCTCACTTTATACGAGTACTCCTAATATATGCACAACAAACTGGTACTTGTATATGATGGAATAAAAGTATAATTAAAAATAATAATAACAATAATAAATGTGCATAGCAATTACACATAATTAACATAGTTAATTAAGAATTGTAATAAATAACGCATTTTGAATACCATACCGGAATTGTTCGTGTATTAAAATAATGACAACACGAGCGTCGGAAGCGTTTTCATATGTACATACATGTATGTGGAGTTTGCGTTCGAGTCAAGTTGTTAACTACACTTCCTGATAATAAGTATGAAGCACTGAAAGGACGGATCACTGTCTGTACATGAAAGATATATCAGTAAAACTGGAGGCATTTATTAGTGTAATAGAACAACTGGGGGCATTTCTTAATGTAATAGAACCCAAAACATTTTTTTTTAAATCTGCTTGTCTGATCTAAGAAACGGCTTAACAGATTTAAATACACTTCGCTATTGAATTCTGGCAAGGTTCACTTAACGTTTAGTGTTGGTTTTGTTACATTCGCTTTATCAATAAAAAAGTTATATCAATTTATAAAATGTTGTTCGACGAAGCTTCCATACCAATTTCAGGATTGTACATCAACGGGAAGTACAATTCATAAAAATAGAAAAACTGAAGTTTGCACTCATTCTGTATGAAATGAAAATTGGATAAATAAATCAAATTAAATCTGCTTTATGCTGTATCCTGCATACAGCAAGGTAGGCAGAGGGAACCTAGTGTCAAGACATTCCGTTCCCTATTTTCCGCCGAATTTTTGGAGGCATTGCGTGTTGAATGGCGGAACTAAACGCCGGGCTTTTGCCTTGTTGCCAGAACGAAGAAATAAAAATAATTAATTCACCCGAGTGGAGATGCCTCTGCACTACGACTATTATATAAAATGTATTACAAATATAAGTTTGTATTTTTTTTCTATGAAATACATATAAATTCTCACTTTTCAGATGTTTTCCTGTTTTTGTATTGTGAGTTCTCACTTCATGCCAAATTTTATAGCTGTAGGTCCACGGGAAGTACCCTATGGGTTTTAATTACGCGGTCAATTTCATATAAAATGCAGCAAAATTGATGCATAAATGCTCGTATCTTTTGATTGCGTTGACTTAGGCTTTTAACAGACTGACAGACGGTCAACAAATGGATCTTATAAGGGTTCTGTTCTTACCTTTTGAGGAACAATAAATAAAAAAATATAATATAATTACGGATCAATAAAAATGAGATTGTTTGATGATAAAAAACACAAATTTTACGTTTTAGGATTCTTCAGTATAAGTTTATCTTTCATCTACATAAGCAATCATATTAAGAAAATTTATGATTTAAAAAAAAAATCAAGTGCATACTTATATACACGATACCTAAATAGAAAGAAACAATTTTACGTTTTTTGTCTGTCTGTTTGTACGGATCATCTGAATCGATTGTTATGGAATGAAAGTCAGATCAGAAGGCGGAGTAAGATAAAGGCAATTATTTATACCGAAAATCTCACCGTAAATACACTTAAATAAATATTCGCGTTCGGGGGTCACTAGTATAAAATAGATATATGTATTTGTTTAGTTCTTCGGTATCCGTTGAATAAATCGTTAAGAAATTTAAATGTAACGTGGCTATATATCTATCTATCTATTTTTGGGAAATCATAAGTTGTAAAAAATTAGATCCGTATCCGCATAGTATCCGGCTTCTGGAGCCAATAGGAATCACTAATTGTGCTCCTATTTGCATTGATAATATTTGTTGGTACGGACCAATGAAAAAATCTATAATTAAGATTATTTAGAATTAATTAGTTCAGAATTTCAGATTCTGAACTAATTAAGAATTAATTAGTTCAGAATTTCAGATCATAGAGACTAGTGGCACAAAGTGTGCCTTAAATGCCACTGATTGTGGGTTCGATCCCCACTAAAGGAAATGAAATATTTATTTAAATTTATATTTTCATTTCTTCGGTCTGGTGTCAAGTCAGAGCGCGGCGTTGAATTCCGCACACGCACTGCCTCCAGAATTCAGCGGAAAGTGGGGAACGGAGTGTTTTAACACTAGATTCCCTCTGCCTACCCTGCTGTGTGCTCCCGCATACAGTGTGAAGCCGATTAGAAAAATTTAGAAGACACAATAACATAAGCTTAAAAACGTAAAATATAATAATAGGCCCAACTTATATTGGAAATTTAAATTACTTCTGAAACAGTCTATTTCAGCAGTTTCTTGTGATTTAATGACTGGGGTGACTGTGCTGAATTCCTAACAGTATCTAAACAAAGGTTATATAAACTTTATGTGAGAAGGCATATAACCACAATGAATCATTTAATAATGATATTACTACGTATTCTAAATTGCTATTTCTGTTAAGGTGATTAGTCATATAATAGACGCTGTTGCTTCTTTCCTCGCGACTATGTTCAATAATTGTATACAGTATTGTGACACCTGACCTAATGAAATTTAGTAAAGTCATACCTATATTTAAATCGGATAGTAAGTATATAAAATACCAAACATTTTCGACCTGTATCTATAGTCTATACTACTCTTTTTTAGTAAACTAAAATAAAGTGTATCAACAATATTGCACTTTAATTCACATATTCTTATGCGTCATACATATTATGGTTTTCCTAGAGTGTCATTCAATTACACTCCTTTTTTGACTCTTATATAAGTCATAGTCTGTATTATGCCTCGAGAAATCAGCGAAAAATGTTGAAAGGAACTCCTCTTCCTCCCTTGCTGTGTACGGGATACAGTGCGAAGTTGATTTATTTATTCACTACAGTGTTAGGGGTAATACCTTTAGACATCAGGCGGGCGTAATAGCGGAACGAATTACAGTTTTTAGCGTGGAGTTGCTACCGCATCAAGTTCTTTGTCTAAAGTGTCACGTTGTCACCAAACCGGGATAGGTTTAACTAGACTCTATCTAAGCGCGAAGTTACGGCGTATCAACCTCATTGCGCCAGCGCTGCCGTCTGCCATGTATTTTGATTGTGCCGTGACCGTTTAGTCTCCTAACCTCCATACTATTAACCATCTATGACACAGCCATCCTGCGGTGCGCCGCACATTCCCGTGCGGTTATTCTATATCAACATAATAACATAACACAGAATATTGTTCGGCCATTTCCGACACAAAGCTTATACAATTATTAGGAAACGATTATGATTTTGAGATTATAATTATAATGTTGTTCAATTTGAGTAAACCTTTACAATACAATCGAAATTAAAATTTCGATAATGTATTTTGATCATAATAATTTATTATGATGATTCATTATCAAAATTTTAGATTAATTTTATGAATCAACGTAATTGAGGCCAGTCGAGGTGCAGGGGCACAAAGTGTGACCATAAAATCGACTGGTCATGGGTTCGATCCCTACTCATGGAGATAAAACATTTATTTAAATTTATATTTCCATTTCTTCGCTCTGATGTAGAGGCGACGCGACGTTGAATTCCGCCATTCAACACGCAATGCCTACAGAATTCAGCGGAATGTGGGGAACGAAGTGTTTCCTATAATAGGTTCCCTCTGCCTACCCTGCTGTGTGCAGGATACAGCATGCAGCTGATTTAATTTATTTAAATCATCATAAGTGATGGTACCTGGCCCTCACGCATCCGCTTTAACCAATCGTGCGCGTATTTATAAGAAAATATATTAACGGTTTTATTGTAAAGCGATTCTCGTCTAACAACTTTATAACTTAAAAACTATATATACACATTTTTAAGTAAAATAAAAACAGCTTCAGTTAATACCTCTAATAGGCCGTGCACGACAAGTGCCCACGAAAACTGGCGTCTGCACGGGGGGTTTGGCGTTGCATGTGACAGCTTCCGAGAGCTTGTCACTGATCCGGACCAGTGTCGGTTTTTGAACACAGATCAAAGGAAGCTTGCGGGAAACGGTTGCGACGTGTTAAAACTGAAATGCCGTAACGTAGCCCGAAAGGCATAGCTAAAAAAATTCAAAAAAAAATGTAAAGTATCAAAATAAATGAATATTGTATTAAGTAATTACTTCAAACGTATAAAATAAACATTTATTTTACGTTTTGATTACCTTACAAAAAAATGCTTTTTAAATTATTTTATAGAGTAAACTGCTGCTCTGGGTAATATAGTAGTAATATAGTAAAGATTTTGAAAAGAATATTAAATAAAGTTTAGATAAACGACAAATTATATGTGTTATATCTATGCTTGGCATACTGCCGACGCCAGATGTGCAGCAAATGTACACCATAAGGAGAATGCACGTTAGTATAACGTGAAGTACTTAAATAATAATAAAAATCAAAAATATCTTTGTTCTTCATTCCGTATTTCAAAAAAATATTTGATGTATTAATTTAGAACAAAAATTTGAAGTAAAGTGTAATTAACAATTAATAATTATATTTTGTTTATTGATCACGTTCGTCTTTTAGTTTTAACAGCTTATTAATTTGAGCTATTATTCAAATTCCAGCATACTCAAATGTCTGTAACCAATAGATATTCCACACAGAGAAATAATTTTATTTAAATAGTTTTTATTCCCCGCCCCCTTAACGCAAACCGCGGTGTGAGTTGCAACTCAACACTCTGTATTGCAACTCAAATTTAAACGGAGAAACGGAGAATCAAGTGTTTTCACACTAGGGTCTCTTTGTCTGCTACTCGCTTTAAGTTCCAATCAGAGTAGGTGGTATATGGAAGTAGCATTGCAAATGCTAACAAAGTTGCGGACAGCCACTAGTAATATAGGTGAAAGTGTATTCCTGTGTATTTTTGTAGAAACTTCTTATCACTTAAAATTAATTACACGACGTTTTATTTGATATTATTAAAATAAAAATTATGGATTATATTACAGAAGACTAGGATTACTACTTAGAATTATAAATAATATTTTTATTACTTATGTTAGACCACCGCAAAATAATGTAAAGGAAAAAATAAGTCTATATTATATAAAAAATATATCAACTATTTATTTATACATTTAGAAATAACAAAATTAATGCCCGTATTTCTCTTTTACTAATTTTTAAGTTTATTTTTAATTACGTTTATTTATTATTTAATGTTTTTTTTTCAGGTAAGTGAAGTAGTAAATTTTAAAGCTTCACTCCAGTGTCTTGGTAAGTTCTATCTTAGCTTTTATTTTTTTAGCGGCACGCTTTACGGCACGCAGAGAGAACGGAGCACCAAACGTTACGGTCTCCGCATACCTCCCTTTGGATGATCGTCATGCTATTTACGTGACCTTCCTCCAGTATTATAGATACTTACTGTGATCTCAAAGGTTAACCGAGGTCTGCAACTCGCATTCTGATGATACGATCATCCGCGTATAACAGGCACTTTACCTTCGGGTCATCTACGTTTACTCCTATATCATTTTGCTATAAATGTTTTTTTGATATAAAAATATAAATAGCATGGAACGTTATACGTACAGTCTAATACAAAAAATCATTACAAAGTAAATTTTTGTAACATTTATATATTTTATCACTTAGCATTTTTCTAATATTTAGATGTATCAAACAAATGAATACGTCTGTGTTTAATTTTTTAAATTATATATACAAAAAAAAAACAATGATAAAGTAAAAAAAAATACATTATTTCAAACATGTCAATATGACAGATGTATGTATTTGTATCTAACATTTTTGCAAGTTAGTAGCTCGCAAGCTGCAGCACGAGGTTGCAAGATTGATCAGGCTGGCGTTTTTCCAAGGAACATCAATTTATCGCCCACTACATGAAAATTTGAGTTATAAAGCCACATTGGACATAAAATATATGAATATTATAACTTAATTGTAATTTTTAAAAGACAATCTGTTAGTATTAGAATAGAACCATAAAATTTACCTCTACGTAATATTATCAAAATACAATTATTATTGCATCAATTTTATCATTTGTCTAGCTGTTTGTAAAAAAAATCCTATTTTCCAATATCTTATCAAGGAATTTATATACGTTTATATATAAAGAAGTTTATTAGTTCGGTAGCATAACATTTAACTAAACAGAATGAGAAAAATTTGGAGGTCTGTAAATAAAGTTACGTTTGATAGAATTTTGTTCGTAAAACTTGTTGGTAAACTTCAATTGGGTTGAGACTTTATTGGAGATTCTAGTATTAGGTATACATTTTTTGAGTGAACCTGTAACCACGGACTACTGCAAAGTTTTCTTTATGTTATGATTTTATACGCAATTAATCCGGTTAGAGAGTTTCATTTAAAATGTGTTGTAATTGCAAAAATCAAAGATCGTATTAACCATACTATTGATTGTGAAGTTAAATATTTAAATTTCGTCTAAATGCGTAATCTATAAAAGTGTAATGTGTATTAAAAATATTAAAGTTTTAATGTACCTTTCATCCATTTCATCAATAGTTCAAATAACGCTTTACGAGCTTTTTGAAACTGTAAAATTTGAATAGAATTACTTCTTACGTAAGAAATTTATTCAAGAATCGTATTTTTTATTTCTACGTAATAAAACACGTAGTAAAGCAAAGATATTGGGTTGCTAAACATGACACAGGTGAAAAATCCACCGCGTTGTGGCTTGACCACATACATCATTTTGTATATTCCAAGGATCCCTGCAACAAGAAAAAATCGTGATATTAATTAAAATAATTGAAGAAGAACAATATTTCATGAAATATTATCAGTAAATGTTTTTTTTTTCAATAGTATCATTATAATACAAACATTGATATTGCTTCATTAAAAATGTAAACATGCACTTTAAAAAAGTTCATTCTTTTACAGTAAGATGGCGCTCTAATTTAAAATATTCTATATACTTATACATCGACAAGTAAGCATGTATATATAGATTTTAGATTGACAAATTTAAAATTTAATCATATTTTAAATCATTTTAAATAAATAGATGTACAGTAAAATTGTGATATCAAAATAAATAAGATTTAAAATAGATACGTACTAAAACAGTTCTTGGATTAAACATATTTTGTTGCAATAACAATGTGTACGAAAAAAAAAACATCAACAACAAAACAACGTATAATGTAACATCTGGAAAAGTTAACTTAACAATTATTAATTCGGATTCAAATTTTACATCTAACGACACACAAAACACGAAACACGAATAAAAGTATCGTCGATTTGATTTAGTGCATTTAGCGCCTTATAAAAAATTGTTAATTTATATCATTCGTTAAACTTTATTAGTAAATAATTTTTAAATTTAATTTAAATCAATAAATAATTGTCTGGAGATCCCTTGGATGGGTTCCAAGAGACGCAAGTTCAAATTCTTTTACGTTTAGGCCTTTATATGTATATGATATTCTAATAACATATTGCAATGGGAGTACTTAAAATTATTTAAGCATTTCTTTCCGGCTTTACGCTGTATCCAGCGAAGAAGCAGTAACGGCATATGGAGTCTAGTGTTAAGACACTCCGCTCCCAACTTTGCACCGAAATCTAGAGGTATTACGCGTTGAATGAAACTCAACGTCGCTATTTGTTTTTTGGGAATTGTGCTGTACGCCTTACGCATACATTTATTTTACGTAATATAATTTACATGATATAAGTGTAAGATAGAGAACCTAACACAGCAATCTTTTGAATGATAGAAAAAAATATTATTTAATGGCATAGAAATAAATCCTTACCCTTATCCTTATTCGAATGAGCAGTATGCTGTTGGCCCTACTGGCATCTACAGCGTCACCGGGCTTTGGGAGGCCGAGCTAAAAGAGCTCTGACCTTGGCTTGGTTACCGTGGAAGGCACCAATAAATGAGAACACAGTGTCGCAAGGGCGTCTCCTTTGAGACACGGACCGCGACTTGCGTACACAGTTTGTAGTGGAGGACTTTGCTTCGCTCTGTCCGAGCTAGGCCTACTGGGTAGGGCTTGATGCCCTTTGGATTATTAATTGCGGGCACCTCTCGCGCCGAGGCGCGATTGGGCCACAGAAAAACTGGGACCTCGTCTCCACCAGCGGGGACGGTGTGTGTAGCGTGTGTGGCTGCGGTGCTACATATTTTGAGTCGTTTGCTTTAGTGATGGGGTCAGCATCATCGGTTAGTATAGAAATAAATGTTAATACACGCAATGCCTCCAGAATTCGGCAAAAAGTGGGGAAAGTGTCTTACACTAGGTTCCCTCTGCCTACCCTGCTGTGTGCGGGATACAGCGTGAAGCTGATTTGATTTGATTTTATTTTCATTATATTCTACAAATAGATATAAAAATTATCAAGAATTCAAACAATTGATTTAAAAAAGCATAGATTTGCTAACATCCAAATAATATTGGCCAAAATGTTAATGGTTAAGCATTTTCACATTGTTTTTTTTTTATAGTTTTTGATGATAATTTAATTAATGTTCAAATCATTCCAATTACGAGAAAGTATATTTTAATCATGTCTTCTTAGAAAACAAGTTTATTTTTAAAATCTTAGGGTTCCGTCTCTCAAAAGGAAAAAGACGGATCACTTTGTTGTGCTGAAAATATTGTCAAATAGTCAGGATTACGTTATCAGAATCTATAGGTGTTTACCGTGGTTCTACAGCTACATCAATTGGCAGAAAGTGAGAACTTACAATACGAATAAAGAAAAAATCCAAAAAAAAATGTTATAAACTTATATTACTTAATTGTATTTCACTTCATACAAAATGAATAGCAATCAGCATTAGCTAGTAACTGGTAGTATACGTCTGCAATCATAAGTTTGTCAATTTCTATAAGTTGCATTTCTCGTTGAACAATCCTGAAATTAGAACGGTGCCTTCGGTGGCCGTTTTGAATATCTCCCGTCCACCGAGGGCTCCGTACTAATTTACTTATTAAATTCTATATTTACTTATATTTCCGTAAGAGTTTTGTTTGAATTATACTGTAAAATTAGAACATTCAGGTCAATAAAATTGAGGATTTTTAACATTTTTAAAGTGTTATTCCACACTTAGGGAAGAAAAATACTTATTTAGAAAACGTATAAAAATTTGAATGTAGCGGGACTCGAACCCGTACCTCCTGGAATCCGACCAGATCTGTTTCCAGGAGGCACAATGTAAGCTATAATAATCTTTTCATAGCTACAATAAATTTGACTACAATAAGTTACAATTTTACGCACGTATACAACAGGTTTCTATTCTTGAAACTGCTTTTATTCTGTGGAATACAAAAGATTGCTAACTCACCTTCAGCAGTACGTTGTATGCGAAAACTGATGAAAGAAAAACATACACTAACTACATCTTGAAAAGGAGTAGTCGACAGACCCGTAAGCGAATTCTTCTTTTACTGGAACCATTAAATTGAGAATTTTTAACTGGCACCATGCTGGGTTTTCGTGATTTCATATATTTAAATTAAATAAAAAAATTTCTCTTAATTGTCGTATCACGTGGTTCGAATAGAGTTAAAGTTCATTATTTCATACTGCTCTCCTTTCTATTTACCTTTTTTTATGTAAGATATGATTATTTATGAAGCCTCTTTTCTTGGCGTAGCCGACATGGCGCTTAGTGGATTGTAGGTAGTAGTCTCTTACAGAACTAACAGAGTGATCATTTCGTACACGTATTTCATCGCCAACACGTGGAGTTGGAGAGTGTTAAAATCATGGAAAAAAGGACTATGACACAAGAGTAAATGCGAAGACGAGAAAGCAGAGATCTTGGTTATCTGCTAAAGAAAAAATATCGTTGATACTGGCGGAAGATGAAGAAATATTATAAGACTCGGAGAGCATGTAAGGAAAGTTAGAAGAGAAAGAGAAGTTTTATGAAAGTTTGATTGGAAGAGAATGTGCCAACTATATCAGGATCGTAGCGTTTGGCTGTCCGTTTTCTCCGACCACGAATGCGTCAGTGTTAAGTGATCATAATATCTAAATTAAATCAGCTTCACGCTGTATCCTGCACACAGCAGGGCCGGCAGAGGGAACCTAAGGGAATTAAGCCACTCTGTTCCCCACTTTCTGCCGAATTCTGGAGGCATTGCGTGTTAAGTGGCAGAACTCAACACCGCGCTTTGCCTCGACACCAGAGCGAAGAAATGGAAATATAAATTTAAGTAAATATTTCATCTCCTCGAGTGGGGATCGAACCCACAACCAGTCGGTTTTACAGTCACACTTTGTGCCGCTGCGCCACGACTGGCCTCAATAATAACTAATTAAAACTATGTAAAATATCTGTTACATTCATTATTAAAAAAATATAATGTCTATTTAATTATTTCATTTTTTTAAACAATGCATCTGAATCTAAAAAAAGTAGTATTAAAATATGTCTTACCCTTTGTTTAAAAAATAATTAATAGTACTAAGCCGCTTGTTTTGCAAATAATTACGTGAAGTATCGTCGCATTTGTTAAGGGTTACCTGTTGCGCCATCTCTTGAACGTCTAGAGAAACCGGATACACACTTCATAAGCTGAGAGCTAAAGAGCACAACAACAAAGCACCGAGCTTCTGCCAACACAATAAAGTTGAAATTCTAACAAATAGTCACATTTACCAACTCACTTCTTTGAAAACAACACTTATTACTAGTTTATGTTGGTTAAAATTTTCTACTTTTATTGCACTTTTAATTTTTTTATGCAAATATAACGAGATAAAAAAAACATTGCTGAAATTTTATTCACAGTTAAATTATTTATTTCAAATTCAATTACTATAGAATATTTCAAATAAATCGCCCTTAGCTATATATTTTTTTATTAATAACTTTTTTATGTGTAGCGCTCAAAAATGTTGAATGAGCAAATTAACATATTATAATTTTTATTATTGTGGCTTTAAGTACTTAATTCTGTTATAATTAATAAGACGAAAGACAAAAGTGGAAAAAATATTTATTATGCTTATTAATCAATAAAATGCTTTACCAGATATTATCGAAAGAATTAAACCGTTCGAAATACATATTCACTTTTTAGGTTTAGGTTTAACATGATAATATTTATATAGAAAACGTATACAAATTGGAACATAGCGGGACTCGAACCCGTGCCTCCTGGAAACCGACCAGGTTTCTTTCCTTAGTGTGGAATAACACTTTAAAAATGTTTAATAATATTAACATGATAACAATGAACTTTACCTATCAAGGGAATGTACACACATTTCATAAATTTAATTTCACTGCGGTATGCTTATAGTTATTACTACTATGTCACTATTTATATATAGTAATTAAAATAATTATTAAAGTATACTAGACACAATATTGGTTAAGCAGTAGAATATCCTGAACTATATATAGATCGTTGTCGCGATTTGGATTAATTAATATTAAAATTAGATTAGTTCAACTCTAATATTGTTTAGTTATTAATAAGTTTTGTTTAAACTTATATTGGTAGTTTTTTTTTCAGCTTCATGCTGTATCCAGCACACAGCAGGTTATTCAGAGGGAGCTTAAGACTTTCACTTTCCGCCGAATTCTGCAGGCATTGCGTATTGAGCGGCGGAACTCTACGCCGCCCTTTGCCTTTACACCAGAGTGAAGAAATCGAAATATAAATTTAAATAAATTTATATCTCCATTTCTTCGCTCTGGTATTTCCTCGAATGGGGATCGAACACACAACCACTCAATTTACAGTAACATTTTGTGCCCCTGCGTCACTACTGTCTGTCCTCACTCATATTGGTAGTTTTATTTTAATTTTATGATTTAATATTACAAATATATTATATGCTAAATGAATGTAAATTTCTATTCAAAACGTACGAGGGATAAATGCATTAGTGGTTAATGCGTACATCGTCGGCACATCTTGTTACGCCTAATCCCACGTTGCTATGCACCTTTGCATGTACGCATTTGTTATTGAATTATCGTCTATAACTCTATTAACTAACGTCTTAGTTTGCTCTGTCAGTAAAATCTCATATGAGACCCCGATGAGTACACACTTGGAATTCCTCATCGATCGCGTTGTGTAGATGGATTTTTATACTACACCAGCAAAGTGATTTTGCGTGAAAACAAGTGTTTCAAGTGAAAAGTGTTCATGAAAAATAAAAGTGAAAAAAAGAAATTCATACAAATGCGACAGAGAAATGATATTGTAAGTTTTAATCGTGTTATTTGCAAAATTCACTTTTGAATGACCGCCATTTAGTTAGACTTTTTTTTCAAAAAGCTTTGGTTGGTATCTTCGTTGCTCATTACGTAAATTGTAAGCGCTATTTACTGCTGTCATTGGTAGAAAAATAAAACTTGTTTTTTCAGTCAGCCCCTTTGCTATGAAATCTATGTAAATATGGAGCAAGCCCGACTAGATAAAAACACTTTTAGTATTGAAATAGAAGCCATTCATTTATTTCATTTACTATACATTTGTGAGAAGTACCTGACTATAAATTTAAATATACATAATAATAATAAAAAATATATATTTCTGTCAAAAAAGACAGTAAAATTTTACATGAAATAAAATAACAGCTCTGTTACTCATAACTCTTACTTAACATACTCGTTGTTATAGAAAACATTTATTTATTTATTTATTTATTTATTTATTTATTTATTTATTTATTTATTTATTTATTTATTTATTTATTTATTTATTTATTTATTTATTTATTTATTTATTTATTTATTTATTTATTTATTTATTT
>DWMY01000587.1:0-22355 GCA_018249775.1 Heliconius hecalesia formosus | reverse complement strand
ATATATATATATATATATATATATATATATATATATATATATATATACTGATATAGAGATAATATATATATATTGTTATTTTTAATTTCTTCATTAAATAAAATAAATAAAAATATATATATATATATATATATATATATATATATATATATATATATATATATATATATATATATATATATATATATATATAAATTCGCAGCTTAAAACTTTTATTGTTGTAAATTTTATAAGGAGGACGTAGAGACTTTCACTCAGCACGTATAGTCTCAAAAATTCGGTGGATAATGAGAAACGGAGACAGATATTGGGTGTTGAGTGACGAACCCACTAAAGTTGTACTTACAATCAGACGCTGCTCCACTTCGCACTTTAGCAACTGACCTCATTTAATCAACATTCAATATAAATATTAAAACCATTTAATTTTAACCGTCGTCTCGTAAATCACAACATAACGTTAAAAACATTTGAAAGTCATGCATAATGAATGAAAAGCTCAATATTTTCCACTCAAATAGCTGTACGAGGAAATATAATAAATAATGTATTTCTGAACGCATTTACAAGATTACAGTATTGTATTAGTGTTGATCTTGAAAGTGAATGAGTGAGCGTGACGTCGCGATATTGCCTTCTCATTTTGAAATATTTTTATTAGAGCAAGAAAATGAAAATAGTTAACTTCCCCGAATGGGATCGAATCCACAATAGATGTTAGCAGTCAAGCGCTGTGCCTGTGCTTAGTTTCTAACAGATATGTTCGTTTAAATGTTGTTGTTTTTTTTAACTTATCGGGTATTTTTTTTTTTCGAAGCCGCTGGCCAATCACTAGTCACTTAAAATAGATCAATGATATTACAAAGCGTCATTACAAATGATTAATAGTCAGCACACTTCACTAATCAAATTCAAATTTGAATCTGCTACCCCCATTCTGTAAAGCAGGCTACGCAGACTTGAAAAGATTGTAGCTTTATTAAGCGTGAAGCAAGGATTCGTTACGCGCCACCCGGAACCTATTAGGGACGAGATTTGTATGACTTTGTATGGTAATGTATGAGGGTGAGATAACCAGATAGCTATTGATAGATATTGTTCTGATTGAATTGAATTATTTCAGGATGTTTAGTGTGTACGTATCCGTAGTTCAATTTTGGAATTAGAATGGAGAAATATGTATTTTAATTGGATAAGTGCTTTGGCGTTGTGTCTGTTGTCTTGATACTAAATATTCCTTATCTACAATACTAACAGAAATTGCATAAGGTGGAAAACTGGAAACACTGCCGCAGATAGGCCATTGTTCCTACGAAACCGCACCGCTAAACCGAAGATACAATTTTATTTAGGCACTGGTCGACGTTTTCCCAAAAAAATGCGCGGCCGGAGTATGCAGCCTCCATTGTACTATCATCAGCATAGTAATATATGTTATAACTAACAAACATTTATTTAGTAAGTATACTCTGGCTTATGAATCATTCTATCCTTTAGTTAACACCACCTTGTGAAGTGTAGTATATGTACTTACATGTTAATCTAATTCACTACCTCGTTTTCATTAAAACCGAAGACACATAAAGTTTTTGCATAATTTCGTAAAAATTCAATATTGTATCTTATAGATACTATTTTACAATAAGTATTTCCACTTGGTAAGGCTTCGTACGCGGCGTGGCGTTTAGTTCCGCCACTTCAAATACAAAGTTTTGAAAACTGGGCAGAAAGTGCTGAAGGGAATATCTAACCTAGGCATTTGAAATATTTTCCCTCAACAAGTTTTTTTTTTCAAGTAGGCACGTCACAGGTCGTGTGTCTTCAACCTGTGACTTTACACACGACGGTCGTATGTTCGATTCCCAACCGGGGAAATTAATTATTTTATATTTTCATAGCATCGCTCTGGTAACAAACAAAGCTACAAGAAAATAAAACTTCTATTAAAATGTTTTGTATCCCGCATGTAACAATAGTAGTAGTATATACAGTAGGGTACCACTGAGACCTAGTGACATTCTGCACTCGTTCGCACGTTCCTCACTTTCCGTAAAGTAAGGAACGTGCGAACCAGAGTAGGTTGGGTGAGCTCTACTCAACGCCGCTCTTTTTGCCTAGGTACCAGAGCATAGAAATGAAAAACTAATAAATTATAATCCTTTCCCCCGAGGGGGAATCCAACCCACGCCCGCCGCGCTACAGTTACTTGTGCCCCTGCGCCACGACGGCCTCAAACAATTAATATACAAAAAGCTATAATTTATTGGAAACCTTCCGTTCTAGCATAGGGTAGGACAATAGGCGGAAGACATAGGTGACGGTCTCTGAACACATATTTTGCTTTAAAATTTTGCACGCTCTTAATTAAAGAGTAATTAAGAATACAAGTATGAATATAAAAAGAAAATCATTTAATATTTTTATTTGTTTAAAACTATTGATTTGCTTCGGCAAAACAAGTTCCAGTGGGTAAATAAATGTTATTTAAAACATCAAGTTTTTTCCAGTCCATCCCGCACATAAAAGGGGACCCAGTTTCTCAACTTAACGCCGTGCTTTATCTCGTTAGCAGAGCGAGGAAATGAAAATTTTAAATATTTCATTTCATCAGGTAATCAAATCCCTTGTCTGTAGAGAAAACCTTCAAAGGGTGATATTTTATTATTTTTTTATTATTTTATATGCTAAATTTGCGAAGTTCCAAAGTTTATAACGAACAAAAGCAAGATGTTATAATATATTCTGTGAATATTGCAATAGAAGCCGCTTATGATTTTCTTATAAAATGCTATGTTCCACTTAAGATTGTATAATTATTTAATTTTAATATTATCAAGCAAAAATTTATATCAAGAATTTTATTTACAAATAAAAGGCATTGCTGTAAGTTCGCCTGTGTCTGTGTGATAGCAGATTTATGCATGGAAGACTTTGAGGATCCGAATTTCAATGGAGAGAACGATTAGAAATTACTCATTAAAACTTAAAAGTCTCAAAAACGCCACTCTAGAGGACAAGATACAGTCAGCTCATTCTACAAGCAATAACGAGGAAATTAAAAAATCATTGGCCGTACATAATAATGATAATAAAAATATTAAATATTTCATTAAATATAATAATATTGAGGTAATAAAAATATTAAATATTTAATTTTCTCGAGTAGGATTCGAAACTGCAACCAGTCGCGTTTACAGTCGACTGCTGCTGCTGCTTGTGTCACTGCGCCGCGACGCCAAAAAATCTCAAGTGGAACAAAACACTTAATACTCGAAGCGACGGCATACATCCATATTAATTTGGACCATATTTCATTGTGTTTAATTCATATGCTAATAGTTACAAAATGTTGTAGAGAGAATATTTTGCTTAAATGTGTAAATTTTAAATTCTTCAGAAAATCTTTTTGTATAGATTTATACCAAAGTGTTTTAGTTTTATTTTTGTAAAAGCAGCGTTGAGCTCCGGCACTCACTTAGTTCGAATACCATACCCAGAGTGGGCAGGATGTTTAGAGGGCCATACTGAAAGAATTGTTAAAAAGAAACATTTTAAAGTAACAATTCGTACTCTGTGGAAATTTGATTGGTTCTTCAACCATTTTCAATGTTTGGAATATTTTCCTTGAAAAATATATTTTTTAAATACGTAAGTAGCAAAGAATATGTGATAGAGCGTGTGACTTTAAAAATCGGTTGAAATTCCCACGCGGGTTAGATTTCCACTCTGGGAAATTAATATTTCCATTTCACGCTCGCAATGTCTTGAAAATTAGTAGAAAGTGGGTAACGAAGTGTTTTACACTAGGTTGGCTCTGCCTACCCTGTTATATACATATATTGCAGGATACAGCGTAAAGCAAAGAACGAAAAAGCGCGAATTCATTTAAAACAATAGTAATAAGCCTAAAAAAATATTAAAAGAATATATTTTTAACACAAATATATATTTACTACACAAAATTCGAACACGTTATCATCGCAGTAAAATATAATATACTACAAAACATAGCTGTTTTACATTTAAACGATTTATGCTCCTTAAATATAATTTTCAAATGTAAATTCGTGCAATAAATCTTATTTAGCTCTTACTGTTTACGGAGCGCGGCCATCTGCTAATGCAGGAGAATAGTCTTTATATTAAATTTACTCTAAATTATATGATTTTAGTACTAAATCATCCATTTTGTGACATAAAGCTGTAGAAGTTATCTATATATTTATATAGACATGAATTGCTGTTTGTTTTTGGAAATCTTAAAAAAAACTCGAGCCGAGCCGAATTAAATAAAGTTTTATGTATTTGTGTATACTCTATGGGTTTCTGGAGGGTATGAAAATACAATTTGGGCTGCACAAGATATTAAGAAATTAGATTTTTTTTTATGGAAAAGGACAAGGCAAACGAGCGTTCGGTAAGTGATTACCGACCACGACCCCGTGCAACACCAGAGGAGCTACAGATGCGTTGCCGGCCTTTAAGGTGGAGATAGACGCGCTTTTTGAAGGTACCCATGTCATATCGACCTGGAAACACTGCCGCGGGTAGGTCATTCCACAGTTCCGTAGCGCGTGGAATGAAATTCCTACGAAGCGGCACAGTAATGGATTGCCACGTATCGCGGTGGTGTGGATAATATTTTAGCTTATGGCGTACTGTGCGGTTAGAAAATTCGGCGGCAGGTAACAGGTCAAACAGTTCTTCAGTACACTCCCCATGAAATGCGATAGAGAACGCACAGCGAGGAGACGTCTCTACGCAAAGCCAAAGCATCAAGCCTTTCATAGATAACTGGGTCCCCAATGATTCGAATGGCTCTACGTTGTATGCGATCAAATGGTTCAAGCTGACTGGGGAGCACCAGCCCAGAGATGAGAACAGAACTTCATATGAGGCCGAATCTGGGCCCTATATAGGACCAAAAGCTATTTAGTGTGGTGAGCAAATTTTGATGACATATTAAAATCGTAGATCCAGAACATATATAATTTTTTTATGATAGTTCGTCCGAGCATGCCGAAGTTGCCACGTCTACTAATCTTTAACAAAAAATATATTTTCTTTTACAATTATCTAATGTAGGATACACAAAATAGCTATGACTTTGTTGGGAAAACGATTATGATGTTATATGTATATTGATGATTATATTTTTGTTTTCACGATATGGTTTCTACGCTTTACCCGGTCCAGTGTTGGGCCGAACCGACAACTCACTCACTGCCTCACTGCGCCACGATAGTAGACACTCAATAAATATAAATTCCTCCTGAATTCGACAATATTTTTTTCAAAAATAGAATTGTGGCATTCTAGTCGTGCCCACAACCATGGGCGTTGGGTCCAGTGCTTAAATATTATACTTACATCACATCTCCTATCCTTACTGCCTCTCGTAACAAATTTATAACTAAAACAAGTTTTACAAAGCTTTCGACTGAACCGAACCCCAACTAACGTACACCTACTTCCGGTGTAACATATAATAGTAATACAAAAGACAAACTTCTACCCTTCCGAGGTCTCTTTTGTTTATAACCTTAAATATATAAATATACAAACTTACACATTTATATAGGAATTCATGGTTTTAGCAGTGAATTTACGTAGCTAGCTTTCACCCACGGCTGCATAGTCATTCATCGTTTTGAACCAGTAGTTCCTATAATTAGCGCCTTCGATCAGACAAACATAATGTTATAAAGCTGAAAAATTGCAGCTCTGCTTTATAGATACTATGAAGCATTGTAAACTATTAACTATTAATATTTAAAAATGTAACAAAAATATTTTGTATAAAATTATATAAAACTGGAGGAAAATGTATCATTATAAACGTACTGTGGTAAATAATTAAATGAATTATTTTAAATCCGCCACCCATTTCCACAATACTAGAGATAAAGCGCAGCATTCTTACTTCCGCTTCATAGCATACCTTGTCCCGAAATCTTGGGAAAAATGGAGAAAAGGGTGCCGTAACACTATTTCCTTCTGCCCGGCTTGCTACATACGAGATACAGGGTAAAATTGAAAAAAAAATATTTTAAGTAATTCTTCTAAGTCTAAAAGCAACTAACTACATACAATGTTCTAAAGCGAGGGTCGTTCGTCAATGGAAACACGTCTCCATTAACTATCGATATGGACATAAATCCGCGCGACGCTAATGTGATACATGGTGAGATGACGCGGTGTAAGTTTATTCGCATTGATTGTTAAGGCGAAGCACTATCGTATCTAGGCTTTAAAAAACAAAATTTCAATTGTTGAGTTTGAATTTTCAAGACTTCTTATGTTGAATGGCAAACTCAACGCCGCGCTTTCTCTTCTTCCTAGCGCGAAGAAATATAAATATTTCAGCAATATATAAAAGGAGAAATAAATCATTTTCATATGTATTATATTTATAAATATTTAGTCAATAACTCTTTCATATACATCTCTAAATATCCACCCTCGTAAACTTTCACATTTATAATGTGAATAAGATAACAAAAATTTTATCTAGTTAGAAATTGCATATAGCCCTTAAATAGAAATATGATCACCCGATATCGAATTCGTGGACTGATTTATAGGTAATCTACACTTTCTAAATGATTGTTATTTGACGAAGAGCTTTCTCCAATAATAGTTCAGCTCTTACAATCCCATAAGGAGTAATGGAAGAATGTTGAAAATATATAAATTAAATTAAAGTCAAGTTATTTCTAATGCTTTTGTGATATTTATTGGTTTTAAGTTTTTATCTCACTTTTAGGTACCTATGAGTGGTTAGGATTATTTTAAAAATATTTTTGTTCTGAGCTCTGGTACGCAAAGTGCGGGTTTAAGTTCCGCCAACAATAACTCCGTTCAACGCATAACAGGGTAGGTGGAGGGAATCTGGGAACGTAGTTTTAGGGCACTTCGTTCCCATCAAGATACTTCCGTTCCCTATTTTCGACTACTAGGTTTCCTTAGCCTTTATCAAATAGATAAGTTAGCTTTAATCATAATGATTGCGTGCTAGATTTGGAAGAACTATTTTTTTTTTCATATGCACAATTAATTGCGGCACTTGTACAGAAAGTGGAGAACGGAGTGTCTTAGCACTAGGTTTCGTCTATACTAGAGAAAGTGAAACTAAAAATATACATTTCAGTAAACAGATACAGAAATAAACAACAAAGTAAACGCCATTATACAATTTTATACCCACAATATTACAATACCCAGTTTCCGTATGTCATAATTTTTACATTTTGCATGTTTTCCGAAACGAAAGGGAAGCACTCTGATGCTATTCGGCATATAGTTAAATCAGTGGCGCGTGTAGATAGCAATAAAATATTGCCAATACAGCCCAATGTACTGAAGATACTGTGGAAAATATGGGAATTGTAATATATGGGTACCTATTTACGTTTTAAGTACGTATATCCTGTGCACGGAGATGTAAATTAGTATTTAAATTGTATTAAGACAATCCTTATGACTACGTAACCTTTATGGGTTCTATTGTCAATCGGGAAAATTAATTATTTTAGTTTTGTTGTAAGCGATGAAATTAAAATAATCTTTATCTTTAAATACATGAATGTAAGCAAAATATGAATAATATTAACGAATTTTATTAAAATGAAGCTTATATATATTTTTCAGTTCACGCTGTATCCCCACAGGCTGGGGGAACCTACTGATGAGACACTCTGTTTCCCATATTCCACTGCACTTTGTATTGTTATCAGACGATAAAATTTACGAATGGGAATCAAACCTACAACCATCGCTCAGTCCACGATGACCTCTAAAGCGCATAACAATAAAACAGAAATATATAAAACATTTACATAAACTGCCATTATATAATATTTACACATGTTTCAAAATAACCAATAACCAAAATACAATAGCACAATTAATCTCTCACAAAGACAATAGCTTCGCGAAAGCTTTTTTCAGGCTTTACCGGATGTGTCCTACACATAGACTGTCCCACTCCAACAGTTAGAAATCAATGCATGCAAGAAAGGGATAGCATTTTAAAGTGGATTTTGAGAACGATCGGTGTTGTGAACGCAGGAAACAATACTCGATTCCCTGAATTAATGACCGCTACTGAAAATGAGGGGTCGTGAACCGTTGGTATATAATTGCATGTTGTTCAATGAATATATAATGCTATTATATTATTTTTTTTAAATTTACGCTTTTTCCCGCACAGCATGGAGAAAAACTTTGTCTTAAGACACTCTTTCCTTCAATTTTTCGTTAAATACAATCAATCCTTCGGAGGAATGAAATTTGCTTTTCGAAAAGGGGACACTGTCCTCACTTCGTGACATTGCAGGGAACGTGAAAAGTACTTAGCAGAGAAATTATAATAACCATATTTATATTATAAACAAGCGACCGAAGCATTCTTTTACTATGCTGCATTTGTCATAAGATTGATTATTTAATTTATACGTACAATAATTTTCTAAAATTTTGAGAAAGTGTAAGCGCTATGTGGCTGCTTGCGAGGACAAAATCGGCGGCAAGGGCGCTCCCCGCCGGGACTCGAGCCTATGCTTAAGGCTGTAAACAAAAAAAAGTAAATCGGACTAGTAGATCCAGAGATCTTAGCGTTTAAACATATAAACTATAAAAAAAACAAACTATCCCGCTTTATTATATTAATAAAACTTTGAAGTTTGCGCGTATGGATGTTTGCTCCACAAACAACTGAACGAATTTAGATGAAACTTAACAGTATAATAAAAGTAAAGCTTATACATTAGGATAACACATAGGCTACGATTTATGTAAACGTTTTTTATAATTTGGTTGTAATATAGTAACTAGCGACCCAAGAGTCACTAGTCTTAAGTATAAACCTACTTAAAAATAAATACGAATTTTAAATATATTTTTAGTACTCTAAAAAAATGTTGTCAACATGCACTGTCAACAATATTCCAGTGAAACAATGGGAAGCGATGTTCCCAGTTCGTTCGGATCTCACCTGTGTATATTAGCGGACATCCGTTACGGCCCGTTGGTTATATGTTTTAATCGTAGCCAGTTCTATTTTAATTATTGTTATTGATATAGGACTGTTTTTTTTTCATTTAAAAAAATGTTTTATTATTAACTATTGTTTGATGCTCTTAAAAATAAATAAATATATCACAAATCAACAAAATATCAAATATAAGGGATATAATACATTTCATTATTTTTCTAGTCTTATTATTTTTAACGTCTATATATAAACATCTTCTCTTACGACAGCAGGTATCATGATAGAGAAGTTATAATTAACTGTAAAAATAAATGGATTTCCCGAAAATCCTATAGAAACAAAAGAAACTTTTTCTTAAATTTTCGTCTTGAAGTCCACACAGATAAAATTAAAAGCGACGGCGGCGATAGGTATCGATAAATACATTTATATTATTCCAAAGTATCACAATCAAAATGAAGCTACAAATTGGAAACAAAAGCGATCGTTATTAGTCGAACGCCGGTACAAAATCCGGTGTCCATTGCAATTAGAATGAACCACACCGATCGCAACGTTTCCTGTCTATATTTAGCTTTGACCTGCGGGTCTGCCCGCGTCAAATAGAAGAAAATATATTGTAGTAATATGTAACAACATAAATAAATTATAACAAGCGTATAAGAATTTCGACGTAGCATGACAACAACGTATGGCTTAGTGGCCAGAGTGCTTAGACGGTTTCCAAGAGGCGAGGGTCCAAATCGCAATACGTTCAAACGTTTTATACGTTTACTAAATGAGTAATATGTAACTTGCCTTGATAAATTCAGTATCCAACATAAAAATACTTCTAATCGTAGTAGGTAATCGTTTGGCTGTAAACTCAATGGTTGTGGTTATTTAGATAGTGGTGAAGAAGAAGAAGAAAAATAAATATACTTAAATTATATACATTTCTCCACTCTTGTAGACTGATTGCGTAGCGTTGACTTCTGCACCTACAATGCCACTCAAAGTCTCAAAAAACTCTACAGCAGATGGGGGACGGAGTGGATTGTTCCCTTTGCCTATCATGCAAGAAAAAAAGATCGATCGAGAGAGACTCTTTTTTAGATTTTTTTTCAACCTAAAACCTAAAAAAAATCCCTATAATAATTCCATAGCACAATCACAGAATCAACTAAAACAGACCGAAACGTATTACTCACACGCCATTGCCCAGATAAAACGTTCGAACAAAAGCTCAAACTTTTCATAATTAATTACGAGAGAGTTAATGACTTATGCCGATTTTGGGCTTTAAATGGTTTTCGTCGTTACATTATTTAAATTACTAAAATTTTGTCATTAAATAATCTAATAGATATTTTGTGTAAGCTTATTTTCACTATTTCTTGTATTTTTATGTGAAATCGTAACTCTACGTCGTCTTTGCTACCCTACTACTAGAATAATATCCAATCGAAAACTAGAATACTACTACTATAAATATATATATTTTAAATAATATTTTTTTTTCAGCTTCACGCTGTATCCCGCACGTAGCAATGTAGACAGAGGTAACTAAGAACTTAGTATTAAGACACTCCGTTCCCATTGAGACACCTCTATACTACACTTTCCGCCTAATTTTCCAGACATTGCATGTTGAGTAAGAGCGGAACTTAACGCCGCATCTTATAATATAAATTAATCGATTACAAATCAAGTATATGTACGGTTTAACGATGCTTTTTAGATTTTCAATTTGAAACGTAGGCAAAAGTTGGCAGGAGTCCGTAGCTCGTGCTCACTGATTCGTTGCACGCGATAAGGTAATGTGAGAACAATAGTGGTTAATACTTTCGATTCAACATTTTTTGACAGCTTTTTGTATTCTGATATTTATTTCTAAGCAATAAACATCTAGATTATATTTCTAGCTCCATGCTGTATACTGCACATAGCAGAGTAGGCAGAAGGAAACTGGGAACCTAATGTTAAGACATTCAACTCTCCCTTATAACAGTTCTGTTTCCCACATGCCTTCCTATGCATTTTTGTTTGGCGGTACTCAAAACCCCGCTTTGTTTTGTTACTAGAATGAAAGAAATGAAAATATTAAATACTGCATTCCCTCGAGTGGAAATCGAACCCACAACCGTCACGCTTAAAATCGCCCATGCAGCACGATAGCCTACTTCATCTATGTACATACTCTAAATTAAATAGAACAAGGCCGTGATTAGTCTATCAAAGTAGAAGAAAAATAACTGAAATAGAAACATTTCCTTGATCGAACCCACCACCATAACGTGTGTTTGGTCTATGTTGTAGATATTGGACTAATAGCCAAAATTACAAGTTACATTAAGTTCAGCCACTCAACACGTAATGTTTAGAAAATTGTGCAGTGCTTAGGGAACGGAGTGTTTCAACATTAGGTTCCCACTGCCTACTCTGCTACATGCAGCATACAGCGTGAAGCTGAAAAAAAAAGAAAAAAATACTATAACAAATGCACAACAACACAGCGCTATAAAACTCCAAAGGCCACATGTCACTCGCGTTTCTAAGCCATTTGACATGGAGAAAGCATTTGAATCCACATTACAGGTATCTGTATTAACGCGTCGGCGGCTACGCCTCTATGTCGATATATTCTATATTAATGTAGGAATAAATATCTTTAAATATTTGTAAATGTATTGCAGAACTAGAAAGATATTGTGAAATTTGTAAGTGAAATTTTAAAATGCAGATAATAGTTGCAAATTCAAATTTACAATTATAAAATGTTGAGGCCATGATGAGCTTAAAACACTCCGTTCCCCACTTTCTGCCGAATTCTGGAGGCATTGTGTGTTGAGTGGCAGAACTCTACGCTGCACTTTACCACGACACCAGAGCGAAGAAATGAAAATATAAATTTAAGTAAATATTTCATCTCCTCGAGTGGGGATCGAACCCACAACCAGTCGGTTTTACAGTCACATTTTGTGCTACTGCGCCACGACTGGCCCCAAAATGCAGTGTCTTAATGGGAACAGTATTTAAATACTGTGTTCCCTGGTTCCCTCTGCCTACTCTGCTACGTGCGGGATACAGCGTGAAGCTAAAAATAATTTCTATTTATTGAGAAAGCTTTCACAAAAAGCTTAGTCTATGTAGTAATCCAACTTATTTTAATTTATGATAAAACTTAAAGAAGGCTTCTTAGATACTTACATAGGTAAAAATCCGGATAACAAACTTGTAAAAACTCAAAGTTTCCGAAAGCTCTAAACTTAAGAGAAGCATAATAAATACAAGAACTCAATAGATTAGACTTTTACGCAATACGCATTTTAAGGATTTCAATATATTATATAGATAATAGTGAACCAGATAAAGGTCAGTGGGCTTCCCACTGGGTGGACCTATGATTCCGTCAAGGTTACAATAAGACGCTGGATGCGGACAACGTAGAACTAATCGTCGTGGGTATCCTTGAGGCTTGCTTCATGATAATAATAATAAAATTATAGTACATTATCAAATTAAGTCTCGAAAAATGGGTGGAAAATGAGGAGTTCGACATTTTCTCAACTAACGTAATAATTCAATACAAATAATGATTTCCATCACCTCATAGATATAGTATGGCCCTATACATATACCTATTAAGGTAAATTTACAAAACAAATATTTCCCAAAAATCCAATATTGCGTGGTAGCCCTACAGCCGTATATAAATCAGTTAGTGAAGATTGTCACTAGATGAGTCTGTAACGCGGTTTGTGCGGTACGCTACTGTTTAGTACCGCCTGACTGTGAGGGTTGTAACTTTAATTAAAAATAAATAGATTATTTATTTTCAAACAAAACTTAAAATCAACATAAATATTGTTTTAATGTAATGTATTATTACAAACTTATAATTGTAGTTTATTTCATACAAAATGAGTACATGTATGCACTCATTTTACCGTATACATCATTCATTTACCGCATACCTACAGTCTTTTTTTCTTTTTTGTTTAAACTTTTTTGTTTGTTTAAACAAATTTTTGTCTTCTTTTATTAGTGGCATCTTCAGTTGAATTTTAATCCTGAAATTAGATGGGTCCGAGTAAATGTGATCGGTTTTTTAAGGATTTTATAATTTAAAAAAAACAAAAAAGCAGTTGTAAACAGACATATCTGTTTACAAGATATGGATAAACAAAATAGAGCTTGGTTCAATCACCCAACAAACAATACCTTAAAAACAGCTTCATAAAATATCACACATATTTATATATAAAAAACTAGTTTTCTAAACAGAAATAATTATTCGAGACATGTAGTGGCAAAACTCAACATCTTGTTTAGACTTTATACCAGAGGGCTTACAATATGATATTGTGCCGCTGTATATCTGCTTACGTAACCTTAAAGAGTAAAAAGATAACAAACATTGCGCACTGACAACCCTAATATCCCCGGTCATAGCCTAAAGGGTTCGTTCCCCAACAAATTGTCGTTTAAAAACAATGCTATTAAACAAACCGCGGCTGATGCGTTTTGCGATCTCATAAATATTAAACGTTATATTTTCCTTCACATTGGTGTTAGTAGTGGACTTTCCATATTTTAGATTTTTTTTTATTTATTTCTATACTGCATGCGATGTTATGTTACTTTGTGCATATCTTCACGCTGTATTCCGCACATAGCAAAGTAAGTAGATAGAACCTAGTATTAAGATATTCCGTTCTCAACTCAACCACTAATCTTCGATACAGTGCATATTGAATGGCGGAACTCAACGCCGGTTTTAATCTTGCAGAAAAGAAAATAATCATGCAAATATGAATCAAATTGACGACGACTCATTTAAAGCAGGAAAAGAGGAATAAGAGCTTTTCTTTTTATGAAAAATATATTATTATTTTTCAAAGACAGAAAAATTATCTTTCTTCTTTTTCGAACTCGGTCAAAAAACTGAAATTTCAAAAACAACATTGTAAACTCATTTCGGTTCTAAGCGATAGGTACCATAACAGTTGTCGAAGTTACTTTGAATTTGCATATTACAATCTCTGCGCGCCGCGGGCAACCAGGCGTCACCTATAGGTACTACCAAAGGTTGCACGCCGGTGAAATATTGTCGGGTATATGAGGATATTGTTATACTTTCATTTATACCGGAATGTTATAAAACTGAAGAGCTTGTACATTACTACTGGTTCTTATTGAATAATATTTATATATATATATATATATATATATATATATATATATATATATATATATATATATATATATATGTATATATAAATTATGGACTAAAGCGTTTAAAGCCATTGCTTTAATCAAAGTCAAATAATTTTATTGAAACTAAAAAAGTGCATGCTTAATTTTTTGAACATCAAATAATTTACCACTAGTTCAGTAAAGATAATGCCTCAGACCTGAGAAGAACCAGCGCAAGAAACTTAGCGGACCTTTTTTTAAATCAATTATTTAAAACTATATACTTAATTATCTGTGACAATGATACCTTTGAAACAGACTGGAGCGAGCATTTCATTCCCAAGGCGTGCTATCATTTATAAAATCATTAATTTGGTAATAACCTTTAACACACAAACGTCTTATCATATTTATTTTTAATCGTGATATAGATGCCGTGCCGTGTGATCCCGGCCTAGAATAGGATCATCCTGGTACTGGTGGTGTCGTAATAGGCGACTAAAGTACGTGTGGTAGAATCACGTCGCCAGCAATGGCACCACGCATGGGCAGACACGACCGGATCATTACCACCCCCGGCATTTAAAACCGGCGTTAAGTAGTGGCTTTATACCACTGCGTTTCGCATCAGATAATGCCGGGCTCCGGCGTCCAACCCACCTTAAAGGCAGCCAACGCACCTGTAGCTCCTCTGGTGTTGCACGGGGTCGTGGGCGGCGGTAATCACTTAACATTAGGTGACACAAACGCTCGTTTGCCTTGTCTTTTCCATAAAAAAAATAGAACATTCCCTGAAGTTTTGCGGTATCCTATTGTAATAGCGTAACATTTTCTCATAAAAGAATTACAGATTCGATGCAATCAAGTTACAGGTGCGATAAGTTTGTCTTATTTCTGGTATTAAAAGATTGTTTACATACAACTGACAATATATTAATTTCTTTAAGCTTTTGCCTTAAAGAGTCTAAGTTATTATTTTTTATTGCACGAATAGCTCGCTCCTGCAGGACAAATGTGGATTGAGTCGCTTCGAAAACTGATATAATGGCTTTAATCGTTTTCATATAACCACAGTCAAGTTACCTCCCGCACCTAGAATATGTGACGTAACATACTCATATATTAGTTATTTCTACGAAATGATTATGACATTGATACATTAAAAAAGAGAAGTTAAAAGAACTCTGTGTGCCACTCTCCGCCGAATTTCTGAAAATATATGGCATGTTAAGTAACGGAACTCAACGCCACGCTGTCTTGAGATAAAAATAGTTTCAGCACTACCAGCTTTACCATCTGTATCATAAAACGATACATAAATACAAAAAAAATGTATTTTTATTTCATACTCAGCAAATCCGTCAGCTCATCGAATTAAATGGCCTGTATCTAACTGACCTCAACCGTTTCTTACATCTGAATGCACAATTACTTTTTTGGAATTATTTATACGAAAACAATAAAAAATATAGCCAGTGCAAAGTGGTATAGCATATACCTATAAGCGCGATGGTTGTAGGTTGGATTCCCATTCGAGTATATGAATATTAAATTATTTACTCTCTACTCTGCTATACGGTAAAAGCATGGGGGAAAATTGGGTGGAGAGTTAACGTTGCTATTTTGCTTTTCAATTGGTACATTTTCTAATCCGTCTGTCTGTTTTTACTGACCTATTTTCCTTATTTACTGTCAAAACGGAAGTTGATCCCTTTTTTTTGATTACAACCATGTATGCCTCTTAACTCCTTCAAATACTGTAACGATAACATTACTTAACTTTGTCCGTTTCGCTCGTTTTACTCGTACTAATAAATATTTTTCTATCTAGAATATGAACCCACGACCGTCACGTTTAGTCAAACATTCCTAAGATTAATAAATGCATTGCGCAAACCGGCTTCCCTATTAGCGAATGACGTCGGGTGCGCATCAATCATATGAGCTAATTCATTATCGCCACTCGCCAGATTGCCTTTCTTTATACTTTCCTTATTTACTGTCAAAACTGACAGTTTAATAAAAGAATTAAGACAAAATATTTAGTTTTAGTACCTTGACTCAGTGTTAAGGTATTTTTGAACGAAATGCAGCGTTTAGTTACGTAATGCAGTGAAAATATATCTTGAGACTTAAAATGTACAACGGAGCGACATAACATAATTCATTTCCCCCAATGGGAATCAAGCCCACAACCGCCGCACTTACAATCAGACAATGTGCCGCTGTGCCAAAACGGCCTTAGACCTTGAAATTGATATTTGAACTTTAATATTTTTTTCCTTAAAATAAATATAAATCTAATTCTTCAAACACAGTCATTTAACCAGGTCCTCATATTGCCAAAGAATCTGTCGACGTACAACTATGTGACAGTTGTTGCATGACATCGCCCAATCTACTAAATGGTTACTTGGAGTTACTAATATAATGGATAAAATGTGGTCAATAGTTGGAATTATTATGAAAAACGAACAAGCTGGTCGTGGATTCGACTCCCAGACAAAGAATATCATTTAGATTTTTTTTCTACTTTATTTTCAGCTTCACACTTTACTCCATACATAGATTATCTAATCGAATCTATCCAGATACGGCAAGACAATTTACTACCAATACTACCATTTTTTTATTGAACACACTATTCTTTCTTTTCTTCCCAAATAATTGCGTATAGAGAGGCGATAGTCAAAGCCGAGCTTTCTTTAATGGTATTTTTGATACGAATATGTTTAATCAAAATATTTAGAATCATCTCAAATTTACTACAGATTGCTTAAGTAAGTGTAAATAATAATTCTTAATAATATTTGCTTGACGCCATATGTAATATCAATAGTTTTTAGTAAGTTTTGCGACTTAGCCCGCGTTAAAGCGGATTCATTCTGCAGGAATCCAGGGCAGTACGTGAGGCAATTAAGGAATCGTTGGCGGTAGTTTGATTTAATAATTATGTTAACTAACAGATGAATGCCACCTCAGTCAAAGTCAACTGCATATTGTTCGAATTGCGGGTTTCCAAAAATGTACGAGTATAATACTAAATATACGCGATTAATCCAGTTAAATAGTTTCGGTAGTAAGTGTAATAATTGTGAAAATCAAAGATCTTAATAATTTTTAATTCGAATCAGTAGTTCCTGACATAAGCACGTTCAATCAAATCAAAAAATAGTATATAGTAAAAGTATTAGAAACATTTTTCTTCTATACTTTCGTAGCTCCTGTACGCGGTGACGCGGTCTCACCGCTCGCCCAATATAATTATGCCAGTAAAAATATCAGCGTTTTACAATATTTTCTAACATTGTACTAAATCATATTTTGGATTACGGCCAATATTTTAAGGTTTTTTGTAATATTATAAGAAAAACTTACTTAAAAATATAAATTTGATAATAATTAAAAAGTATTACTTAATTTCCCCTGTTTAGCAGTCTACAAACAAAATATTGCATAAACAATAAATATAAATACTTAATAAGTAGATATTTAAAACAAATTGAAATGTTTTATATATTCAATTACGTCGCTCTAACGTCGCCCTCGTAACGTGGCAAAACGCTGTATTGAGTTCCGTCAGGTTAAAAACACCGCGTTGTCGTTTCAGAGAAGAAAATTAAAAATAATCTAATTTTACTGATTCCACGGAATGAGAATTGAATCTACAACCATTTCATTCAGAATAACACACTGTCACACTGCCTGTAATAGTAATTATATATAACATAAAGCATTTAATCATATTTATTTAGCAAACAGACAGTGTAGAAGCAGTTAATTACCAAAGTGGCATTCTGCAACATTGTTACTGTACGCCCCCGTGGACTGCGATTGTAAATCTCAATCAAAATGATGCAAACGACCGGACGGACAAATATACCTATTCTGGAGAACGATGATATAATTTTGAATATTTTTTAACACCTTTTTATTAGGCCGCCCTGTTAGTAAGTAGCTTTGCTATATAATCTACTTTGGCATTCTACCCACTAAGAAACATATAGATTTAGTACTCTTTACATTCGTCTTATTTATGTATTTTGTTAAATAAGTTAAGTTGTTAATTTAAAAAAAAATACAATCTAGTCATTAAGAATTAAAGTTTTTTTTAGCTTCACGCAGTGTATCCTGCACATAGAAGAGTAGGCAGAAGGAGTGTGGTGTTAAGACACTCCGCTCCCCACTTTCCGTAAAATTCTGGAATCATTGCGTGTTGAGTGCCGCCCCAGACACCAGAGTGAAGAAATAAAAATATTAAACAGTTAATTTCCTCGAGTGAGAATCGAACCTGTTACGGCTGCCTGCTGATGCTGACCTTTCCTCACTGGCCTTCAGATATATATATTTTTTTAATTCCATGCAATTTTACCCAATCCAAATAATGTATTTGATACTTTTAAATGATAAAAAAATAATTACATTAATTGTCTTGGTAAAATTGGCTGAAAAAGAAAAAACGAACGTAATATTTTAACTCTAAAAGTTACAATAAAAATATAAGACCTCTACCCCTTGAAGATATAAAAAAAAAACAACGATTGACGAAATACCTACTATAGTCCTTATTTTCTAGTGACCCGAATAAGTACACAAACGGCGCGGCGGCGACGGCTACATGAAATATGCGCTTAGCGAAACAGATAATACATGTCTGAACACTTTAAAATATTAAACTATCTATATATTATGTTATGTATTTAACTGATATGTCAGTTTAGTTAGTGATTGCTTACTAATCTGAAGATGATAATTTTATATACTCAATTATCTAATTACTTTAACAATGAAACTAATTTTATTGTATCGGTGGCCTCACTAATCATATGGGTATCTATTGGTGAATTATAGTCCATATTGAGAGCAATTATAGCTCTCAACTCTGAGATCAATCTTAAGAGCGACCTTGAGCTACCGTTTTCATTGATAGATAGTAATTTAATAAATGAAAATGGCGTCTCAAGATCGAGTTCCGACTTGAGAGCGGCTTATAAAGACGAGCCTATGGTATATTGGCGAAGAGAATTGTGCTCAACTGGCGAGACGCTACAACTGAAAAGCAGAATTATGTAAGATAGTTTTTTATATTTTATATAAAAAGTTGGTTTGGCTGAGCCTCTTATTGTCATAAACTTCTGTTTGCATAAAAAAAATGATTTTTCATTTACCGAGGAGGGCTATCACATTAATGGTTTCAATGTTATTCAATGTAACCACAGGGGTCAGCGTTAGAAAAAACAGAGATAGAGAAAACTAATATATTGAAATGTTCTAAACAGCTCTGTAAGGTACATGTCAAATACTATTTATATTAGTTTAGCAAATTCATTCTTATAGGAAACGAACCCACAACCCACGTGTTTACCAGCCGCTGTTTCATCGTGGCATAATTTTAACTAAAACTTATGTTATTCATATGCGACTATAAGGGCATTGCAGCCACATAAGTTTTAAATAATTTACACTCGAAGAGGGTCTACGAGTATTATCGAAGTGAATATAAGTATATTTTGAAATTTTGCTGAGAATTTTAGGGTTATTTCCTTTATGTGACATATTAAAAAAAAAATGAAACGAGACCCTACCCTAAGATTTCATTGTCCGTATATCTGTCCGTCTGTCGCCAGGCTGTATGTCATGAACCGTAAGTTTGGTAGTTGAAATTTTTACAATTGATTTATTTGTGTTACTACTACAGCAATAAATACAAAAATCTGAATAAAATAAATATTCAAGGGGGCTTCCATACAACAACATACCTTTTTACCTTTAACTTGCCGTTATACCGTTTATAGATAATGGTACGGAACCAATTGTTTGCGAATCCTACTCGCACATAGCCGGTTTCTTCATACCTATATAGTATATAAACTATACTAAAACACTATTTTAAAACCTAAGTTTTGTGTGTGATTTGTTTTTTCTAATTTTAATAATAGCTTTTTATACGTTATCAAGAACTTTTTAGAAAGAAATGATTTAAATGCTTCACTAAACTCCTATTTCGAAAACAATATGCGGTACCAATATCTCGTAAAAGCTCGTCCATACGTTCCGGACGAAATATGTTAAGTGAAAATAGTTTAAGTGTATTGCCTCAAATAATATTCTTAATGGCATATCCATGTTGCTGTTCTAAACGACAAAATGCTAAAGTAATATGTTTTAACCGACTTAAATGGTGAAAGTGTGTGTTTTATTTATAGGAAATATGATAAATTTAGATTTGATCTCCTTTTAATTATTCTTATGTGATTCATACTTTATGGGCTATATACTCGTACATATAATTAACAAAATTTGCTCATACAATTATCATCAAATGTATCAGTGATACTGTTACTTTTCTTATTTTAATATAAAAATAAAGTGAGTGAAGCCGTTCTCTACCTTCCTCTAAGTTCCACTTCTTATCTGAAGATTTTCCAAGATGGTCAGAGTAATCCAATGATCCAGACCCAAGCCGATCTACTCCTATTCTGAGTAATGAACTACATTTTATTTCCTTGCTCTGATTATAAGATGAGTAACGGCGTAGAGTTCCGCCAGTCAACATGCAATATTTCTTAAATTAGGTGGTGCGTTGATAACGGAGTGTATTTTTTTATTGATCACTCCATCTTACATATAGGAGGATAGGTTGAGGAAACAAAGCGCTCTGATTAAACTTCGAGACTTTGCGTGTTGAGTTGAGAACTCAGTACCGCGCTTTATCTTATTGCGAAAGCGAATGAGAAATTAAAATAATAAACCTACAACTATGTTTGTAATATATCATTCCTCGATAAATAGACTATCCAACATGAAAATATTTTTTCATTTCGATTTTTTCTAATAATTAAATGTTGTATTTCAATGTTAATTATAAATAATCCTAGTTAGTTGTATTAGTTAGTCTATAAATAATACTAAAAGTGTTCTTAATGTTCATGATGTTTGTTAAGGGGAAGGACCTGGCGGCCTGAAACACAGGGAATCCTAGTTCAGGCGTCAGTACTTTTTGTTAACTGTACACGATGATTTTTGCTAAATAAATTATTATTATTATTATGTTTCTCTTTCATATTCACGGGTTCAAAAGAACCCGGTCCTTTGTTCCTTATTATTATTATTATTATACTTCTACTTCTACTTCTTATACTTCTATTCGATTGCAATAGCTCCTGAGATTAGTGTGTTCAATTTAACGTTTTTTTTTTTTATAAAATTAATATAAATATCCACCGAATGCAGACAACAGACTGTAAACGCGACAGGTTGTGGGTTGGATTACCAAGCGAGGAAATAAAATATTTAATATTTTTATTTCGTGGCATTGAGTTCCATCACTGAACAAACAAACCTCCATAATTCGGGGGAAAAGGAAACGTAAGTGTCTTAATTGGTACTAAGTATCTTAACTGTAAATTCTCCTTCTGCCTATCCTACTATATACGGAATACAGCGTAAAGCTAAAAAAAATACACTAAGGTAAGTATGTAGGTAAAAGTATATTTAAAATATGCTATTACCATATTCCCCAAAATGAGATGTCCGTTGTAGTATAACGCGTACCCGCCTACCTATTACCTATACGCCCGGGGCTAAACAAAAACAATCTATATACTTAGAGAAGACGCAGATGTATAGAAACAGAATCGGATTAAAATATTATATTTTATATGAAAATTAAGGTTATTTTAATAGATTGACTATGGTCTATTAAAAAACAAAAGTAAAGTGAAATAGTATATTCCTCCCATGACTAATGATTATACGATGGTTATAGATTCGATGCCGACTGATGGCAAACAAATGATGTTTAAGGGATAGGCAAAGGGAAATTACTCATAAAAAATTAAGCGCCCAATTTTCGAAACATATATATATAACTTACTTAAAATAGCTTTGAGGTGGAAAGTAGAGAAAGAAATGATATATTCATAGTCAGTTCCACGGTGGAAAACCTCTATTAATGCGAGAAGCATCTAGACACACGGCAGTGTGTCCGCCAAGTTCGAGCAAAAAAGGCGACGCACCGGCCGTGGGTTATATTACACGAACCATTTCGGGCCGATTTCGACCCCCCTATAACTCAAAATCTATTTTATTTACGCATATATAAAATTTCTAGTTCTGTTGAGACCCCCTTACTTATCTAAAATACAAAATTTCATTAATATACCTATTGTAGGTCTTGAGA
>DWMY01000586.1:0-22358 GCA_018249775.1 Heliconius hecalesia formosus | reverse complement strand
ACGTAGCTTTGTAATTGCCCTATATATTTAGGCCAGCGGAGACATACTTTACGGATCTAATATTAGTTTAACAACTATATAGAGAAGGATGATTATTTTATATGAATTTGATGATTATATAATACTACAGTTATTGAATTTGTGTAGAATAATTACCATTTCTTTGATGAATAATTTTAAAGACTTAATAAATTCGATATTAAAAATATTTTGAAATATATTCTGATGAATCATAAAGAACAAAGTTCAGTTATGTTAAATTCCGCCACCTTACGCGTAATGTCTCAAATTCGGGCAGAAATGAGAGAACAGAGTGTGCTTCACCCACGTTGGAGCAACATCAACAGCAGACTTTCATAAAAAGTACTATTCTATTCATTTATTTCTTTAATTTTAAAATCAAAATTTTATTATAAATCAAATCTATGACTACCACCTTACTTAGTAACATTAAATTAATCAGCTCCCTAATATATTACTTACCGCATTTCCGCAGCAATATTCGGTATATTGTGTATTATGATAGTGTTAGTTAATATTAACTTGCTAATTACTCATGTTATATACAGATTAATCAAACGAAACGATGATTTTCGTTGTGATTTCACCTTCGAGTGTAATCTATTTTACCATTAATTTATATGATTTTTAATAAAATATTAGGAAAGTAAGTGTGCACAAAATTTTATGAAGTATCCGAACTCTTGAAGAAAGTAGAAAACAGAGTGTCTCAATAGTTGTTCGTCTCTAACAGGCTTTTTTTCCTTTGTACCGCCTAATTGACGAGACATTACGTGTTGATGATAGAACTCAAAGCTGCGCTTTGTTTTGCTGCAAAAACGTGGAAATCAAAAAAATCATTCCACAGGCACGCTGTGTGTATCCATAAATATAAGAAAGGAAAGAAAATTAAGAATTGAGTTTTTCAGAGTGTATTTAATTATGGAAATCCGTTCCACGATTACCACCAAATTCTTGAAATATTGCGTGTTGAGAGGCGGATCTCAACGCCGCGCCGTATTTAGCCTTCTTACCGGAGCGAGAAAATGAAAATATTAAATATTTCATTTTCCACAACCGTCTCGTTTAGTAGCACGTTTGTGCCCCTGCGGCACGAGCGAAGGCCACTTAGACTTACAATATTTTAAATGTAATCCTTATAGATTTGCAAACACATTGGAATATTTCCATAGCGCATAAAATGAAGTCGCTCCCACCATGTACTTTAAATCTTTCAAGACTACGCCACTGATTTTAGGCAGATTTAGACTAATACATTACATTACGATTCAAGAAACGTAAAAATAGAAGTAAGATATGTATACTGTAATACATTCAAATTATTTATATTTACATATAAATCAAATTTTAATAATTCTTAATATTTTCATTTCTTCACTCTGCCAGCAAGACAAAAGCCCGGCTTTGAGTTCTTCCACTCAACACGAAATGCTTGGAAAAATTCGCGGAAAGTTAGGAACGGAGTGCCTTAACACCAGGTTTCCTTTGGCTACTCTGCTGTATGCGGTATACAGCGTGAAGCAAACGAATACTGCTGATTGTGACGACTATTTCGAAAATTTGGCCATCGTAGGAAACGTAGAAGGAAACAGCAATAGTAGTCGGTCACCTACCAGTTGGTCTGACCAACTCAAATTTCCAGGCATGCCAAAATCCTATACTATTTTACCGATTAATAGGAGCCGGTGAAGACAGTTCATCCGTACCATAATATGAACATCTCACTACAATCTTCAGATTCCGGACCAAGACCAAAACAAATATCGACCGATAAAAAATATTTTACACACGTGTCTACCAAAACAGAAAATAACGAAACAAAAGCTCTGAATAAATTAAAATTCACAGAACATTTTTAAATACTACTAAATTCAGATTTTTATACAAATTTTTAATATGAATGTAAATTGTTTTGAATTCTGACATTCTTTATTTATATAGACTATTCAGTGATTTTATAACACTTTTAAAGTGAAATCCTTAAAAGTTTTAGTTTGAGCTTTGTAAAAATTTTCCTTCAGACAGCGCTAAGCAATATGAATTATAATAAGCATATTTAAATTTTGTAAAATTTAAATTGTTAGTGTCTGAATGTGAACACAATTGTTACAGGCTCTGTTAGAAGAAGTTGAAAAAAAGGTACAAGTAGCGTTTAGTTAAAAAGATTTAATTTTCTCTATAGGTAGAGGTAATTCAATTTTTCCTTTCCCTTCTATATGGCGTGAATCTGATCATAATTGATATGGGTTCATCCTAATCTGAACAAACAATACGCGGAGTTGGATTCCGCCACTCCACTGCAACATTTCTAACATAGACTGCTATGATATATATTCAAAGTAACTCTGCTACGAAAAAGATCTCTGGGAGCGGCTGTAAGTAATATATTTTACTGATTGATGGCAATTAATCATGTGGTCGAAATACTACATGGCGTGCGAAGTGAGGTATAATAATTAAGTCTAATATTTCAAACGATTATTAACGATTCAAGACGTTAAATGTATGGCATGTATGGCACATACATACTTGTGTATGTTAATCTCTTTATAGCATGACTCTATATTTCATTTTAGTGAACAGTATTTTTTTTGTTAAAATGGTCTTTTGAGGCCCTCATGGGGCAGCGATATAGTGTTTGACTGTAGTTTCTGAGTTCGATTCCTACTCGAGAGTGTGAGAATGAGTTTTCGATTTTTTGCTCTGCTAACATGTAATATAATGCAACATAAGGTGCCGCCACTTAAAACGTTAATGTTAATGAAATTAACGCGCAATGTCTCTACAACACAATTTTTCTCTACTGACCCTACTATATGAAGGACACTGCGTGAATCTAAAAAAATGCTACTAGAAGTAGGATTTTTAACGATTGGTCTTAATTATACGTTTTTATAAGAGCTTCTTTAGATGATGATGTTGGAATAACTGGTGAAATCAATGAAATGAAATTCATATCTTTATGTAACTATATTGAATATATACATTAATTTTATAGATTTTTTCTTGGGCCTACGTGGTTGAGCATAACAGCGTGAGTAAGCCCGATGAATGTGAGTTCGACATCATACGGGGGTTAAGAATATTTTCATCTCCGCGCCCAGGTCAAAGTGATAGTGCAGCAAATATCATAGTGTGTAGTCATTAGTTATTCAAAGCTTAATATTTTCGACTGCGGAAAGTTCGATAACTATTTATAGTGTAACGTTCTGTCTGTTCGTTCGTTCTGTACCTCAAGGTGTTTGTATGATGCAAAACATTCTATTTATTTAATATGAACATAACTTTGAACAAAAACTGAAACCAATATCTTAAAATGGTATTTTTATACGTTAATTTTGTGGCATTATTCTTATATTATTTGCTTTATACTGTATCCGGCTGTGTACAGAAGAAACTCAGTGTTAAGATACTACGTCTGCCACTTTTCACACAATTTACGAGACATTGCGTTTCGGATATTGGAACTTAACGCCGCTTTTTGTCTTGTTATCAGAGCGACGACATCAAATAGTTCCTTCCCTGAGTAGTAATAGAACTCACAACTGTCACGCTTACGGTCAGAGGTTGTGCCGCTGCATCAAGATGACCTTAACTATCCTTACATATATATCTTAAAAATCAAAGCGGCTACCTACATATGTTACGAGGGTAACTCTGTAAAATCCTAAATCCTTCCGGGAATATCTAATTAGGCGTCGTTGTCTTTATTTTCCCCGTTCATTTACGTACACCCATCACCCGGACGCTCCCTGAGGTACTTTAGACAAGTTAAGGCTTACTTACCTTTATGGACAAAGAATCAGTCGTAATATAAAAATACATTTTGTATTGTCTTACATTTTGGCTTAGAACAGTATGCACGCGGTTTTTTGGTTTTGATATTAGCTTGAGGCAATGATTATAATTATACATATAAATGTTGTTCTTGTTCTACATTCTGGTCAGGTGGAGCGCAGTTTTTTTATTAGATTCACGCTGTATTCTCAATTTAGCATGAACCTAATAGTAAAACCTTGAGTTGTGAAGAACAACGCCGTGAAAAATATAAACATAAAATATGTTCAATATAAAAATTCCCATAATTAAATGTGGACTTAATGTTATAAGTGTTAAGTGTGTGTTAACTTTCTGCGGATGGATGTCTGTTCAACTATGTCCCAAAAACTAGTGAACTGTTTTATGTAAACCTTGTATACTAGAAACATATAAGTGTTTAAATAAAGTTATTATTATTATTATATATACATAATAAACGTTTGTTTTAGTAACAGTCTACGAAGGAGACACGCTGAGCTTGCAGCGCATCAGCCGCACGGAGATGGGGGCGTACCTCTGCATCGCGACGAACGCTGTACCGCCGTCGGTGTCTAAGAGGATCATTGTTGATGTTGAATGTGAGTATATAATATACTTTTTAGCTTCACTTTTTATGTGTAGGATATTGTCGCATATAGCAAAGAAAGCAGAGAGAACTTGGAAACCTAGTGTTAAGATACTCTGTACCCAGTAAGACAATTCGGTTCCTAGTTTTCTGCCAAATTAAGGGGGCATTGCGTTGAGTGGTGGAACTCAACGTCGCGTTTTCCTTCATTATCGGATCGAGGAAATGAGAATATTAAGTATTTAATTTCCTGGAGTAGGACTCGAACCCACAACCTGTCACGTTTACGGTTGCACGTTTGCGCCCCTGGGCCACGCATTGCAAAAGTATATAATATAGTTACAGAATTCTATAACTATACTACTGGGCGTGCGCAGCTTCGCCCGCTTATTTGCACCCTTAGTGGTGAATTCTAAAAAAACACGAAATACGTGTTCAATAAAATATTTTTAACAGACTGAATTTATTTTTTTATAAAAATCGATGGCGATTTAAAGATTTTTCCATATAAACTTTCGACCCCTTATTTGAACCCTTGAATTCTAAACAACCATGAAACACGTCAATGAAATATTTTTAAAAGTCTAAATTTCAAATTTTATAAAAATTGATGCCGATTTAAAAAAAAATCCATACAAACTTTCAACATTATCATCTCTTTAGGATTAAATTTTTTCAATTTTCCTTCTTAGTGGAGGTCCAGATTATGAAAATAAACATCTGTCCAAATTTCACGTTTGTACGCGCAGCGGTTACGGCTGTGCGTGTATCTTACCTCAGACAGGAACATGTCCTTTTTAGATATAGATTATGTAATTTTGATACACTGCGTGACCCAGGAAATATACAATTGCTTAATATGTAGATATTACAGAACAAAACGTAGAAAGGATGTTTTAAGGCATTTATATATATATCTGTACATCAATTAACATCTGCAGTCAAGTCCGAGTCGTACTCATGAACCGAGAATTCCGTACTGATTTCAAGAATGTAGATACACGAAAAGTATAACTTATTAAATTTGACATTTTGTATGTAATTAAGTACAGATAAAAAGTTGTAATGGTTTTTTTCTGTGACACAAATACTACAAAATGAGTACAACCTCCAAGCGATCTTGTGAAAAACCTTCTGTTTCTTGAAAGACTTGTTTAGACTTTAGAGGTTACTCCAAAAAGTGATAGTTCAAATCCCCCTACGTAAAAATTTTTATATGCTATCTAAAAAAGTAAACACAATTTATTTCACTTGATATTTCTTTGAAGATCAAGTCGTTTTTCATCTCTGTGTTGAATTAATTATGACTTAAATGCTAATTACAACTTAAATTAAGAAGGTAATCTTCACCAAAAATCTATTTTGCTTACTTAGTAGTTTCTACTATAAACAACTCTTCCTGGCATTAATCCCGGATTTTGTCAGAGTCTGTCTTTCTACGCAAACTACTCCACTTTTATCGATCTTTAGAATCCTCAATGGTTGAACCATTGGCTCTCATGTCCTACATCGCGTCGTCCGTCGACGGCGTCCAGGAGGTCTCACTCCAGGGACGACATAGTGCTTAGGCCGGCGCGTAACGTGACCAAACCATCTCAGGCGACGCTCTCGGAGCTTATCCGCTACGTCACGGACTCCAAGACTACCTCGAATGAGTGTGTTGCGTATGCGTTTAGACCGCGTTACGCCGCACATCCACTTCAGCATCTTCATTTCCGTGACGTGAGCTTGTCAAAAATACTCCATGTACAGACAAAATATTTTTACTGTTTTATTATATATATAAATTAATATTTAAAAGTTCAATAAACGTTCTTTAAAATATGTTTTGTATATTTTAAAGTGATTTTTCATAACGAATCCGTTTATTTGTTTAACAAACTTGTCTTCTTTAAAAAAATAATCCTAAGTCTAAAAGAGCAAAATTGTATCTAAAAATCATAATAGCAATTCAACGCCATTGAAGCGTCATCATTCTATTAAACTTTTTCAGTCTGTAAGACTGTTATTTCAGTGATTTCGAGATTCCCCTTTATTTTCGCTTTCCTATTACGACCAGCTAGCTAAATAAGATCGTAGCAAGTGATAGTTGAAATATATATTTTTTAAAAAGGTGCACGTCGCATACACGCTGCTGTTGATCTTAGAAAGTTTTTATGCAAAGTCCACAGAATAAGAAAATATTTTCATTTCTAACTTGTTTATTATGTTGATTTATTTGTTCTAGGTAAATACAATTTGAATATTTTTCTTCGTCTATATCATTATTGCAATAGATTTGCATATCTAATCTAATCTAGCTTCACACTGTATCCTGCACACTGAAGGGTAAGCAGAGGGAACCTAGTGTTAAGACACTCCGTTCCCCACTTTCTGCCGAATTCTGGAGGCATTGCGTGTTGAGTGGCAGAACTCAACGCCGCGCTTTGCTTCGACACCAGAGCGAAAAAAATGGAAATATAAATAAATTTAAGTAAATATTTCATCTCCTCGAATGGGGATCGAACCCACAACCACACCACAACTCAACACGCAATGCCTCCAGAATTCGGCAGAAAGTGGGGAACGGAGTGTCTTAACACTAGGTTCCCTCTGCCTACCCTGCTGTGTGCGGAATAAAGCGTGAAGCTAATTTAATTTAATTTAATTTTAACTTTAATAATCTCTCACAATCAGAATGAGTAATTATTTTCACAATAGATGTAGTTTTTATCGTATACATCGCCATTTGAGCTAGTCCTGTCAAATATAGACAGATTATACTATTTTTTTAGTCACCAATGTTGCCATTTAAAATAATATTTATGGTAGCTAAAAAAATATTAATTATATTTTCTTCATTTAAATTGCGGTTAAATAAAATGGAAATATAAGTGATTAATCATTATTTATCGCCTTAACAAAATTAATTAAAAATATATATATATATATATATATATATATATATATATATATATATATATATATATATATATATATATATATATAACTTAGCTTCACTTGCGAGTAATCGAGGTAATTTGATTATGTCAGATTTTTATTTTTCCTACTAAAATTTTATTATACTCCGTGATGAAAAGTATTCTTTAAGTTGCTTTAGGCTTTAAGTTATCACTTAACCATAAATTCATTCAATTCCATCTAGTAGTTATCGTTATTTTTCGTTATTCGTTTAAGTAATTTGTAATTTTCGGTTTTTTTTTTTCAGGGAAACTATAATAAAGACCGTGATGAAATCCAAAAAAGATGGTATATAATAATTCTGCCGATTGGTTTTTAGCTTCTATAACCGAATTGTTAACCGACCTATTTTTTTATATCTTTAATGTACAGAATCGACTTTTCTATCTTTTTATTATATATGGAAATACGTACGTATATGAAAATAACATATTTACGCACATCTCTCATTATCATGGGATCATGCTCATATCACAGAACAAAATTTGGGAAAATATTAACACTCATTCCAACGAGGAAAGACAGTTCAAAATGAAACTTTATTGTATTATAGTAAAAAGGCAATTGACCATTAAGTTCTGCTTGACCCCGAGCTCCCTCACCAGGGATAGAGGTTAAATACTTAACATTTAACTTGGCTCTCATTTCGAATTTATGTTTTTGCTTCGATTCCATTTACTAACTAATATAAAATAATAATAATCTTAATAATAATCCAATAAATAGTCACTCGATATTAAGACACAAAAAATATATATTACCTTCAAATTCCGAGAAAGTTCGGGAATCCATAGGTTTGATTTTAGTCAGTGCCGCTTTTAGAGACCGCCGGAGGAGACATATCTTTTTTAGCTGAGCTTTTATTTCTAGATCATTTGCATTTCGTAGATTTCACTTTACGTTCCAAGATATATCTATAATCATTAAAGTTGAGGTAGTTAGGAGCTAAAAACTATTACTGATAGTATTTGTGTCGTATATTATTATTTGTGGCGCAGTTTCGAGGCGCAGGGTGTCCCACGGTCTTCCCTGCGAAATTTAACAAAATTAAAAAGCATTTATTACAAAATTTTGAATAATTATTTCATTAAACTTGATTCTTAGTTCAGAATCGCTCTTGACAAGTTGTTAATTTTATAAATATTATTTTTCTATTATACTATTCTAAAATTTAAATAAATTCACCCTAGTATCTTTATGACTTAGGGAGATACAAACCAAATCAACTTTAATATATCTTTCACAAAATTAAAGCGAAACTCAAAGCTCCATAAAATATATTGAAGCAATAAAAAGATGTTATTGCACAAAAAAAAGCACGAATTTAAGCGAGAAAGCTCAAACTGGTTGGAATAATGGCATCATCTTCCATGCACATAAAGTAAGAACTTAATAAATATTTTAAAAACATGATAGAATATTAAAACATATCACGAAGCTCGAAGTAATATTCGTCGTGAAAATTGCCGTCATAAAGTTTGGGCAATGTGAGTTATTCTCTCAAAGTGTGGACTTTATTATCCAAGGGAGATGTGAAAAATAGTCGGCCTCGTTTGGGCGAAGTCAAAATCTATCTATCATTACTTATTATAAATTGTTCCAGTTACCAAATAGTTTAATACTTCAATGCACGCGTATACTTTTGCTTTGGATTTTGAATTTGGATGATTTATGTTCAGGCTGTTCGAGCTGAAATTTAGAGTTTGATATAACTTGACGCTATAAAAGTGAAAAAAAAAATATATGATGAAATAGATTTAAAATAAAACATTCTATATTAACATTAAAAAAAAAATTGGAATGTCCGTCTGTTATTCTAAAATAACATTATACATACTTCCAAGTGCATATAGTTATTTATACGATACCAAGACACAAACAAACAATTTAGTTTTTTTTTGCCTGTCGGTCTCTCTATTTATCCTAACTAATCTCTAGAAAAGGTGAATCGATTTTTATGAAAGGCAGAGGCGGTTGCATAGCAATATGTATGCATGATAGACATCACACAGACGTGTGACTCGATAGTTTCTCAAATATCATTTTTTTAAGTCTTATTTTTATTTGGTAGGCAGAAGTTAATACAGATAGGAAGAAAAGATTTCTCGAAATTCTTGCAGGAACGGGGACAGTACAAGATTTTTCATTTTACGTGTTAAAGTCCACGCAAAGTTGCGGCAAACGATGACCAGTACTTAATAAGTAAATAATGTTGAAATCTTGGAATAATTCTATTCAAAATTACGATGTAGAGCAAGGAAATGTAAATATTAAATATTTCATTTCCTAGAGTGAAAATCGAACCTACATACTGTTAAACTTGCCGTCGCATGCTTGTGCCCCCTGTCGACAACCGACTTGAAAACGTAACATATTAGGAATATATTGTTTTATTTAAAACAAAAAACGAAAAAAAATATTACTGAAAAAAATAAAAAGTTTCCAGCGATGTATTCTAGTATTTCGTAGTAGTAAGTAATAATATGAGCGATAAGAGACGATACGATATTATGTACAGTGATAAATTACTACGATTTAAAAAAAAAACAGCTTCAAACATTCACATCCTTCCGCCTGAATCCGAGACGTTGCGAGTTAAATGGTGGAAATTAGCCTCGTGCGTCTATGTAAAATATTTAAGCTTCTTATTATATTTCGCATATACCGGGCCAGGCAGAGAGAACCCGGGAACCTAGTGTTAAAATGTTCCGTTCCTATTAAGACACTGCCGTTTTCCACCTTCTTTCACATTCTGAAGGTGTGTTGAGTGGCGGAAACCAACGCCACATTTCCAAGGTTCTCTCTTACTTTCAGCCGAATCCTGGAGGTATTGCGTCTTGAGTAGCGGAACTCTACGCAACGCTTTGCTTAGCTACCAGAGCGATGAAATGAAAATATTAAATTTACATACTTTATATTAAGATCTAAAAATAAACAAAGAAAAAATAAATAAATATAAACATAACCAGGTCTGGGAATAGGTTATAATTTTCACGCATACAACCCCATAGGCTCATTCGTGTCTCTCAGCTTAGCAGTGCAATCTAACACCGCAATATGTTTAAAAAAATTAAACTTTCAATATAAGCATCTTCCAAAGAATCGGATTCATAACCATTGCTATAACAAGACTAACAGTGGCGAATAACTAGTGTGATTATTTTATGAATATAGAGAGCGTCGTGGTGCAGCGTCAGACTGTAAATGCCATGGTTCTATGTTTGATCCCCTGGCGACTGGGGTATTATCTTCGGTTCCTCGCTCTGGTAGACAAAACGCAGCGTTGAATTCCACCGCATGTCTAGATAATTGGGCAGTGCATGGGGAATGGAGTGTCTTAACATTAGGTACCAAGTACCAACTGCCTACTCCGCCATATGGTAAAAACATACATCTTTGTATAGATAGGATAGATGGCGTAATGTCAGTGCCTTGCATCTTCACTCGGGTGAGATGACACACTTTCTACCCGATGACTCCGTTGACTTAAATGCCAACGTTTATTATGATCGAGAAGTCATTATTAATACACTAGCTTGTATATCTATCTATTTATGTCTGTTTATTGCTATTTATATTTTCTATGATTGTGGGTTTGGTGCTCATTCGGGTTGTTTAGATGATTACGTTCCATAGCCTGGTTATTTAAAGATGGTATAATGTCAGTTATTGCCACCTTACATGCAATGTCTCTAAAATTGGTGCAAAATAAATAGTGGAATTTCTTTGAATGATTTTATATGGCATAAAGATTAGGGAGCTTATACGTTTCCTAGAACTACATTTATTTTCAGCACAAAATACGGAAAATTCAAAACCATAAGTAATATTCGTACTACAATAACCCTCTTTTCTTTTTACTGTATTATTTATCTTTTGTAAAACGAGTGTCAACATTAAACGTAAATTGTAAAATTATATATTGGAACCCACGATACAGGAATTACCTAGTGTGGGTACCATTAGATGTAACAAAAATTGTACATGTTATTTGTTAATAAATAAATTTTAATTTAATTTAAGCATTTTCTTCCCAGTTTCACCAATGATATGGGTACCAAACCAGCTGGTTGGAGCACCAGCAGGCACTGATGTGACCGTCGACTGCCACACTGAAGCTCATCCCCGAGCTATCTCGTACTGGGTGTATGACAATGTGATGGTTCTGCCAACTAAGAAATACGCTATAAATACTGAGGAGAATTCGTACAGGTAAGGTTATGTAATTCTATCATTACATAATATGTGGATAGTAAGGAGTAAATCATACACAAATATAATAAAAGATTTTATTTTAGCTTCACACTGTATCCCGCATAAAGCAAAGCAGGCAGAGGAAAGCTTGTATTAAGAAACTTCCGTTCCCCACTTTCCGCCAAATTCTTGAGGCATTGCGTGTTGAGTAGCAGAACTCAACTTCAGAAAGTGGGAAACGGAAATGTCTTAATGAGAACAGAGTGTCTTAACACTAGGTTTCGAAAGATTATAATTCGGCCGAATTTCCCCTAATATTAATACTATTAATATCATGAGTATAAATGACTACAAAAAATGGATTGAAACCTACTGACTTCAAAAATGGACATTGTAAGATACATTCAAATTGAACCACGATAGTAGTAAATCCAGCAAAATATATATTCACCATATTAACTGGTAACCTTCCAGCAGACGTCGCGATATCTGTTATATTAAATTTTCATCTCCAAGAGGATTTTAGAGTAAAATATATTTTATAGTCTCAACCTACTTGTGCAAGAGCGTAACGTATATTGCTGTTAGGAAAGATAATCTTTTCCTTAAACCAAACCTGGATCACTTGGATTTTATTATGAAAATTAACTTTAATGTAAAATTATCTCTAAGTATAGACTTTTTAATCTTACTTTTTATATTTTAACATGATTTCTACACGCTGTATCTAGTATATAGTAAACTAGTAGTATATAGTCTAGTATATAGCATAGCAAGATGGGTTAACCAAGAATCTATATACTCCGTTTAATTTCCGCCCAATTTGTGTGACATTGCTTGTTGATGAAATTAAAATAATTCATGTCCTCAAATGAGCATTGAAACCACAACCGTCATACTTGTTTTGTCGCACTGTTTAAAAAAAACGCCCTCATTTTATGCTTTTATATAAGAAATAATCACAAGAAAAAGTTTCATAAACAAATGAACAGATAAATAAAATTACATAATTATTCGAGGCCAGTCGTGGCGCAAACTGGGCACAAAATGTGACTGTAAACACGACTGGTTGTGGTTCCGACCCCACTCAAGGAAATGAAATATTTATTTAAAATTAATATTTCTATTTCTTCGCTCTGGTGTCGAGACAAAAGCACGGCGTTGAGTTCCACCACTCAACACGCAATGCCTCCAGGATTCGGCGGAAAGTGGGGAACGGACTGTCTTTACACCAAGTCCCCTCTGCCTGCCCGGCTGTGTGCGGGCTACAGCTGACTTAATCATATATGTAATATGACGTCACACATATCATGTAAATTAGCCTAATAAGTAGTAGAATTTATATGAAGAGGTTGCGTTATAAGTAATTAATAATAGATCCTGAGCACTCTACGCCTCGCCTGTATAAGCCTGAGCTTGTATTATGCATTGGCTATTATATAATGGGGCTTTGAACAGAGTAATATGTTTAATATATCAAATTATTAGATGTATATTATGTATGTATGTTTGTGTGTGTCTAAGCTGTGTCACTTTACTTGAATTTGATGAGATTGGCTGGAATTTTTTTTTGATCATAATTATAATCTTTCTTGTTACTATCGTTCATCGTTTATAGTATATGGTAAATTTTATGTATGTTCATAAAAGTATATATATATAAATATAGTTTAAATAATTTATATGGTTTTGTATGCTCTTCTAAGTAGATAAAGAGCAACGTCTAACTCTGCTACTCACAATTCAATGTTTCGCAAATGGGGAATTAGAACAGAATATCGTTGGACGGTTCCCATAAGACGCGGGCTTAAATCTTGCTAGCTTAAAGTCACTTGTGTGACTCTTAAAAATGTGTTAAAACAACTTTTTATTCAGAAGAAGCTGCGGCTTATCATAACTAGTCCAAATTTTTAGGAATATCTTTGAAATTCAAGTAAATTAATTATATATTCTAGTTTTATACTAGATATTCTATATGTTACGTCGAACCTATCAAAAATAGCCTTCATTATAAATAATCTGCAATGTTTCCGTCACCAGAGCACACATGAAGTTGACGGTGCGGAACCTCCAGACGGGCGACTTCGGCAACTATAGATGTATCTCGAAGAACTCCCTCGGCGAGACTGAAGGCTCTATTAGATTGTATGGTAAGTTATTATACTATTATACATACTTATATACGTATTTATCCTTTATTTATTTAAGTTTATTAACAACTATTAAATTTACTAAAATATTTACTTTTGTTATTTAAGAGAAAAGATTTACATTTTTCACTATGAAGAAAATACAAAAAATACTTAATTTAACAGGTAGTCAGAGAGAACGGAGCGCGAAACGCTACGGTCTCTACATACCTCTTTCGCCTCGTCCACTGTCATCCACCCTTTCATACATGCCCTCTGGGGGGTCGTCATGCTTTTTACGTGACTTTCCTCCAGTATCTTTGATACTGTGTTTTCGAAGATCTACCGAGGTCTCCCCCTGTCTCTTACTACCCACTTTATATTTTTTCAAAAAATACATTTAAAAATATAAAACTGTTTCTGCGACGGTACAAAGGTCAGGCGTCTCAAGTAACACGTGCGTTTTGTATCTAAGCGGTAACCTCTTAAGATGGTCGCCGCTTTTCACTAAACCCTAAACTGGAACCACCATCGACACAGTGACAGTCGCCATACGGCAGTGAGTCTAAGTCCAAACATTTTGATAACTTTTCTTTTTCCGCTTCCACGAGATGGTCATCATGTGGGATAACAACATCAATAAACACTGAACAGCGTATCATTCGGTCTACTAGCAATCAGATCTATTGGCAACAATTTAGTAGATCGAGCTATTTTCAAAAACAGACTTGAGATTGTACTTATAGTAGGGCAAACCATTGCAAACTGCATCATCTTTGAGCCTTTCATCACTTATAAACCAATTACTTTATATGAATAAATTTCATTTGTTAAGACTCTCTAGCTAGTGTTGTATAAAAATTTCAACAATATAACTTAAACTTTATGTATATACATAACTTAAAACAAACAAAAAATAATAATAATTGCTTTATTTATTACTATTTACAGTTTCTTAAATACAAGCTATCTTAACATAGGTTAGCAATACAGATTATTGATATATGGAAATTTAAAACTGGTTTTTTAACGGAATCACTCATGAAATACCTAGTGCTTGAGATTTATCTTGATTGAGCGCAGAATTCGGCACTTATCAAGATCTTCCAATCTTTTGTTGGTAAAGTCGAGAACTACGCATTACTTAACATTTATCTTGGCTCTTAATTCATATTTATATTTTGGATAGGAGGAATATTTTAACTTTAAGTTCCAGTGGGAACCTAGTGCTAAGACACATTGTATTCCGCAAAGAACTGAATAGGAAGAGACTACTGTTTGCCGGATAAAGCGTGAGGCTAAAAACAATTACTGAACATTGTACGGTTTACTTTCAATGTACAGTGTTATCCTACTTAGCAGTGTACACCATTAAATATGTACAAGTCGAGGTAAATTAATATATGCTACTCATAAATATATGCTAAAATATTTTTTTTAGTTAATTCTTTTTTGCGCAGAAATTCCAATGCCTTCGACGTCACCGAAAGCGACTGAAATGAAAAGTAATGCCCACAAAGAAAGTGAGTATACAATGTATTTATTTATATATATTGTTAGAAATCGGAAGCGGGTAACGTTTTTAAAGAAACACGTTAAAAACACAAATCGTCTATATCATTCTAAACTATTTTGAAAGAGATACTATGTAATTGCAATAAGTTATATGTATCACCTACTAACAATACTTCACACTAGTTTCCTTCCAATAGTGGCCGTCACTCACCAGCAAGTGGCCCCCGATTGACACAATTCCACTGCTTTTATAGTTATTTTCCATCTAAATCTACCCTCTTTTACACGAGTACGCTAACAATATATTATTTTTTATTTACTTAAATTTTAACAGTTATAGAGAAAGTAGAACTTTACAGCTTATAGCAGAGTAGGCACATAGAGCCAAGTGCCTACTCTACTATATGCGGGGTACAGCGTGAAAGTATTCTTTGTAAAATAAAAAAGTTAGTTTATTTATTGAATTTACATGAGCCAGTCTTTACTATGTATCTTAACAAAAAATACTAAAAACGTACGGTGGACTGAATTAGCAGTAAAGTCTCTCTGTTTACCTTCTTGATATTTTTAGAAAAACGGTAACATAATATGATTTAGAGATAATAATATTTAAAAAAAATTGTCGTCGTCGGGGCCCAGCGACACATTATAGGTTCGATTCCACGAAATGTCTCGCAAACTGAATGGCAGGTGAGGAACTGAGTATCAAGGTTCCCTCTGTGTAAACATTCCTTTAAAACAGACAATACTCCTAAGTCAACGCAAACAAAAGATACGAACATTTATGCATCGTTTTAGCCGTATTTTATATGAATTTCGCCTGATAATCAAAATCTACGACTACTGTCCGTAGATCTACGATTATAAAATTTGGCGTCAAGTGAGAACATACATAAATAAAGAAAAAAATCTGAAAAATTTAAATGTATATTTATTTATGTTACGAAGAAAGAACCCAAAATTATGAAACTGATACGGAATCCTCAGAGGGCAAGTCCGTCTTGCACTTGCTCGGTTTTGAAAGTTGAAAGAAGAGAAGCTGAAATGCTTAGCCGTGTAATGTGTTACGCTATTTCCAGCATACTTATGTCAGGGGGTAGAGGGAAGGTCACTCCGTTATATACTGACCTATTTTCGATTCATTACATGTTTGAATATATAATTTGATTTTTTTCTTCCGAGTGGTTTTATCTAGCTTAAAACCGTCTCACATACATTTAATCGCCGTTCCACGGAGGCCTTGTTGATTTTACAAACGATTAATTCCTTTTTTTACAAAAAAAAAACCGACTTCAAACAACAAACTAAAATGTTAAAAATAAATTTACTTAACATAATCTGAAACGCACTTTGATTTTGTTAGTCAAAAATTATTAAAGAAAGGTTTTATAATTTTGAAGTATCAAGCTAATGCTACAACAACCTTATGTAGTAAGGTGTTATATATGATCCATTTCAAATTACTAGGCCTGTTCGTTTTACTTGGCTTTTCTAGCTTTAAAAGCTTTTATTTAATCGCTCCAAAAAAGAGATTTTTTTTTCTTTTATATTTTAACTATCAACTTATAACCTCATTATACACAAGTTAAATGATCATAAAAACTTGTCGCGATTATCAACATTTAATTAAATTGAAATATTAATTATTGAAACTTAGCAGATTTTATATAATTAAATTAGTACTAGTTTATTTATACAAGTAAATTGCGCGACCTTATAACCTACAAGTTCATAGTTAAATTTTAAAAGAAAAAAAATATATTTTCTCCTTTTTAGAGCGTTTAAATAAAAGATTTTAAAGCTAGAAAAGCCAAATAAAACAAACAGGCTTAGTAATTTGATATGAATCATTCTCTCATCTTCAATAAGAAGATTTCTAATAATTTTACCCTACTTAAGGCCACGTATGCTTGACCAACAGCGAAGAGGTTCGAGCCTAAATAGATAACGGCGAAGTCGATAATACTACCTTGCATTTTGCGTACTGTACAAGCCCAACATTATACATTTGGCAACATTCTTCATTCTGCAGTTTCGTGACTATATTTTGCTGGAAATTGCAAAGACTTGGGTTGAATTTGGTGAACACTGCCTTAACTGGAGTCTATACGGACGGATGGTATATCAGTTTAGCTTTATCAAGTTTTAACTGTCGTTCAGTAGCCTGCAGTTTTTCTGCCGTTTTAATTTCTTTTTCTCCTGCCTTCTCTTCTTTTAATGATATTTCTATTTTTACCATTTTAGTCTCACGAATACCGAAGAAATACTCGTCGACCCTCTTATAGCTCCGTTTAGAAGGATAAGAGCAAGAGTAATATACAACAGGGTTCACCCAGGTGCCCTGATTCATAACATCATATTCCGCTGCCTCTCTGTCCTCGGCACGACCTCACCTCGACTTGGTGTTTGGAAGACGGCGCCACTTATTTCGGCTAGAAGCGTACTTGTGTCCGACGAAACACAATTCCGGGTTTGATTTTAGAGTTGTTCTTCTCCTAGACAGGTTATAGACCAATATTGATTTGAAACCAGCATTTTTATTCTAAGTGGACCCTTTTTTTATTGAAAAGCACAAAAAACTTCAATAGCTATAATTTAATGGATTAAGAGTGATGTCACAATATTGTTTGAGTTACTCTCAATGAGGTCTTTCATTTGATATCCATATTGTATAAGTATATTAAAAATAACTATTCCGCCATCTTGGATGGTCCGCCGTATTCGATTTAGAATGACGTCACACTACTTTTCCATTTGCTCTCAACGAGCTCTTTCATTTGATACCCATATTGTAGAAGTGCATTAAAGAATAACTATTCCGCCATCTTGTATGGCGCATTACAAATCTAATATACCGGAGTATATTAGATTTATAATGACCTCATACACCTTATCGTGCATTGTCATCCAAACTAAACGTACAAAATTTGTACAAAATTTCAGCTCAATCGGTATAAGATATCCATTTCAAAATTAAGTTCAAAGACTCCACCTGAACTAACAACAAATACATACTTTGTTAAAACGTTAAGTTAAATAAAAGCTTTAAAAGCATTCGGGCGAATTGGAAATCTCTTTCTTTTTTGCAGTCGGTTGAAAAGAAATGCAACAATGAGGAATCTCACTTCTGACACCAATTTTAACAATGGTTTTTCCTTGAAACTAGTACAGTATAATTATATTTTCTACCAAAAAAAAAACAACTTGGTCAATTTCAACCGCATCCCATAATCAGAACCTAACCAAACTATCCTTGAAGTGTGTATCCTTTCAAATAAAAAAAAAGAATTATTGGAATTGGTTCGCGTGATATTGAGTTATTCATCAATTTGTCACGCACATAGCTAATGCAAATTTAACACTTATGTGATTTTCTCACAGATACCATTATCAGGAATGGTATAAATTAAAGTGTGTGGTCCACAGAAAGCAGTAGCTTTCAAATAAAAAAGAAAGTTCTGTGGTAACAAACATTAAAAAAAATACTGCGGAATTGATAACCTTCTTTTCTTACAGAAGTGGTAGAAAATACAGAAAACAAGAATGTTTTAAATACAAATATGCCATCAACTGAGAAAAGAACCCACACTTACAGCTAATTCTTAATTATATCTTTATGCCTTTTCTTATTCTTAGTTATATAGTTATAATGCCCTTTATATTAAGGAATTAAAAAATTAATTATATTTTAGTACAACTTTACGGGGTACCCACTTTCATCTCACTTAGGCCACTGTACCTTTTAAGCTCTAATTATTTATGTATGACTTGGCGAGAACGTAACGCTGCTAACGAACGTTACACTAATATTAGATACTCTATTATATTAATATTTATTTATGATAAGTATAGTTGGGACCGTTGTGGCGCAGTGGGACAAGCGAGCGACTGTTAACACAACGGTTACTGGTTTTTAATCCGACTCGGGGGAATGATATGTTTAATATTTTAATTTCCTCAATCTAGTACAAAGAGCGGCGTTGAGATCCTCTCAACACGCAATGCCTCAAGGATTCGGCGGAAAATGGGGAACGGAAGTGTTAATGAGGAACGAAATGTCTTAACAGTAGGTTCCCCAGTTTTCTCTACTTACACTGTTATGTCCGGCATACAGTAACATATTAGATTGAAGCTATAAAAATGTTGATGACGATACTTTTTTATTGATACTTATGTTTATATATTTCTTTTTTTTCACCTTAATGCTTTTATCTAGCATATAGCAGGGTAGAGAAATAGTCTTTCCACCTAAATTTAATACATTGCAACTTGAATGGCGGAGCTCAACGCTGCATTTTGTCTACCCATCCTAAATGGAAAGAAATTTAATAACAAAAAAAAACAATAAAAGTTAGGTAATACACAATACTTGATGTGTTCAATTATCCATAATAAATTATATGTACGCAAAAAAGTTACCAGATTGCTCCACGTTGTGTCCCGCAGATAGCAGGGTAGGCAGAGGCCACCTAGTATAAAGACTTGACTGTGTAAGACACTCTGTTTATTCCCAGCCCGCTCGACGGTTGTAAGCCGAGGTTCGAGCCCCGCAGGGGGCGCCCTTACAGTCGTCGACTCCTCTCAAGCAGTCAGGTAGTGCTTGCATCTCTTCTGGGATAGAGTACCCTCTTCCCTACCCACCCGGTGTCGCTGTAAAAGCCAATAGGGCTAACAGCATTTACCTCAAGTTCGAAAAAATAAAATAAAAAGACACTCTGTTCCCCGGTTTCTGCCGAAGTCTGTAATGATTGCGTATAGAATGGCGGAATTTAACGCCGCACTTCGCCTCAATACCAGAGCGAACAAATGAAAATAGTAAATATTACGTTTCCTCAAGTGGAAATCGAACTCGCGATCTGTCGCGTTTACAGTCACACGCCTTTGCCCCTACGCCCGACTGGCCCCAGGTACCACATACCTACGCAATATATAATTTTACAGTTTTCTTGTTATTTTATATATACAAATATTCTTAATTTTAATTAAAAGAAATAATAATACTATTTACTTCGCTGAAAATAAAACTTTAGTGGAATATGAATATTCTCTATAAAATGTTCCACAACGTTCGAAGATGAACTTCGCTGATTCGCCAATAGAGGCTGAACCAGGCCGCGCTTACAATGCAATGTACACACACTTAAGAACAGCTGACTCTAATTGCAGCGTCTTGCGTCGTTTTAAATAAATTTAAAAAAATTAGCTTCACACTGTATCCCGCACACAGCAGGGTAGGCAGAGGGTAACCTAGTGTTAAGACACTCCGTTCCCCAATTTCTGCCGAATTTTGGAGGTATGGCGTGTTGAGTGGCAGAACTCAACGCCGCGCTTTACCTCGACACCAGAGCGAAGAAAATGGAAATATAAATTTAAGTAAATATTTCATCTCCTCGAGTGGGGATCGAACCCACAACCAGTCGATTTTACAGTCACACCCTGTGCCACTGCGCCACGACTGGCCTCACTGGTCTGGTCGTTTTAAAAATGTATGGAATTATTTTTTTATAAAAATATATTGTTTTTTATTTAATTCTAACCTAGTGTCAAGACACTCTTTTTTTCCGTTTCCAATATCATTAATCAATCCATACAATTCCATTTTTCTATGAGGGCGCTTCAACAAGTTAAACAGATGTGATTATTAAATACAATCACAAAACAGCTATTTCGTTTATTACATGATTTTATTCAATTAGTATCGAGTTATATCTAGCATTAGAGTTATTTAGACGAATAATTACAAAGCAATAGTGCAAATTAAGCCTAATGCATAATACTATAATAGTTACTATATTGCAATTTAACTATACGGTATTGTGTTTAGTTTCACCCAGTATTTCACAAATAGCAGAGTAGGCAAAAGCAATTAAGTCTTAAGATACTCCGTTCAAATAACAGTGTAGGCAGTTGAAATTAGGGAACCTTATGTTAAGATTCCGTTCTCATTAAGACATTTCCGTTCTGTTGAATGACGGAATTCAACGCTGCTCTTTGCCTCGTTACCAGAGCGAGAACAAAAAAAATGTTTCATTTCCTCAAGTGGGAAACAAACCCACAACTAGTCGCGCTTACAGTCGCACGCTTGGGCTCCTGTACCACGACTGGCCTCAACAATAATATAATGTAAAAATTAACAAAAAAATAATGCGAACTAGTAACTTCCGATATTAATGAGTTGAAATAAAACAAACCTTTTCATCTTCTTATTATTATGACCTGCACTATAATGTAAATCCTGCTTTAGTTATTTGGCTTAAAGTGACAAAGTCGCAAGTGAAAGCTAGTTCCTAATATGATCCTAAGTGAGATGCCAACTCTTAGCCATTGCCACAAGATCAATGGCAAGGATGCAATTACTGAAAATATTAATCTTTAATTTCTTCATAGTAATTAATTATCTTGTGTTTGTCTTACAAAGTTTTTGGTGGAAGAAGCATAGTTTAATATAATACAGCGTTAAAATTTAATTAAGACATTTTGATCTAAAGGCTTAGCTACTTACTTTAACGATCGCAGACTATAATTGAAAATTATCTTAGTTTTTAATTCTGTTTTAAAGTTAAGCTTATATTTAATTAGTTATATTTTATTGACAGACTCATTAAAATATTATAACGGACATAGTTACAATTAATTTAATAAATTGGCTAAATCAAAGGGGGTTGATTTAAATTTAAGAAAGATGTTTGGTCCTTCAAATAATAAACTACACATATTATAATAGCTTGTAACTTTTTTTTGTGATATGCAAATAAACTTCTAATTTAAAGAGCAAGTTCTCATTTCTTGCTAAATTTCGTAATTTTATGCCCAAAGGAAGTACTCCGTAGGTAGGTAAATTTCATATAATATACGGCAAAACCAAAACTCAGGCGATCGTGTCTTTTGATGTCATTGATTAAGATAATATTTATTTTCTGAACTCCAAAGGACTAAAGATAAAAAAAAATACCTACTATATCAATGTTTTCTTAAAATAATGTTATATATACAAATTTATTTTTTTAAGGAAAGATCGATTTCAAATTCATAATATCGATTATATATCTTGTGATCACAGCGACACTGCGCGCAAACGTAACCGAGAACGTGCGACCGAGGGAGCTCATAGCATTTTTCTCAATAATATCAAATTTAAATTGACTATGAATTTA
>DWMY01000585.1:0-22387 GCA_018249775.1 Heliconius hecalesia formosus | reverse complement strand
CTCAAGCAGCCATGTAGTGCTTGCAATTCTTCTGGGACAGAGTATCCTCTTCCCTACCCACCCGGTGTCGCTGTAAAAGCCAATAGGGCTAACAGCATTTACCTCAAGCTCGAAAAAAAAAAAAAAATAGTGTCGATATAGGTGTTTTTATGATATATATAATATAAATGTAGAAATACGATTTTTTCAGGAGTATATGGCTTCATTTCAACTCGATATCTCGAAGCATTCCTGAGATAAAGGCTCTCGACAGGGAGACAGGCAGACGGACGGACAAACAAAGTGTAATGGTTCATAAAGCTGAGGAACCCTACAAACGCAGCTCAAAATTAACTATTAATTTAAAATGCTATGTAATCTCAAGTAAAACGGTTCTAAATTAAAAAAAAAAGAGTAAGAGTACCTGGTAAATTAAAATTCAAATTTAAAAAATATTTTTATTAGAATAGACAATAAAAGCAAGCAGTTTTGATTTCTTAAATATAAATAATAAAATAAAGGTACCATTGGCACAGAAAGCTTATAAAAACATAATCGTACCCATGAAAGGTTTCACTTTTTAACACTCTAAAGATACTCCGAATCACTTATGTATAATTTGGTAAACGAATACAATTCAAAGACCGGCCTCTCGACTAACCTTTCTGAAAAGAAGTCGATCTCTTGCTATAACAGCCTTTTGAAAATTGTTATGATCTTAAGTAATATAAAAAAAAATAGACTACCTCCACCATCTCCAAACATTAATTTATTTAGTTTAATCAGTTCCGTTCTTAGTTCATGGTGTTTCGAGCAGTTTATTCAGTTTAATACATTTTGACTTATGTAAGTGAAAGAATTTCCTTTTTGACATTTTCGTTTAAAATTTAATATAAGTATTATTTAAAAAACATTTAATATCAATCAAATCAGTTGACAAGATTATAAAAAATATTGTTAGATATTCATTCGTTTCTTACTGCCCTATTTAATTCCCACTATCAGCTATTAGCCTCAGATTTAAACCTTGACAGATTATGAAAAAACATAATTCAGACGGATCAATAAACTCATTATACGAGTAATTAATCACAAATCTGAGACAGTATCGCAATCACGCGCATACGCAATAATTATCGCGAGGTCTCGTCGTAATAATATCACTGTTATCAACAATAAAAATTCTAATTATTTTTAATACCTTGACATAGATATTGCGGATGGAATTTGGATTTTATGGACATATTGGCGTAATGGTGAGTTAGATTACATTAATCTATGCATTGTTACAACACGCACAAATTATAAGCTCATAATCCAGTTTCATTGTCCATGATGTTTTTAAAAATATTCTATTCCGGTGTTAATTCCGCCACTCAACACGCAATGCCTCCAGAACTCGGCGGAAAGTAGGGAATGGAGTATGTGCACTAGGTTCACTCTGCCTACCCTGCTGTACACGGGATACAGCGTGAAGCCGATTTAATTTATACATATATTTAATTACACAAACTTTTTTCATCAAAAAAGTTTCTTAAAAGGTAAGGTATAATGATAAACGTTTGCTTTCAGCAAACGTTTATCATTATGATAAAAAATAATTATCTAAATTTAACAGAATATAATTGAGTGACTCTATTATATTCAAATTATCTAAAAAAAAATCAGCTTTACGCTGTATCCCGCACACAGCAGGGTAGGCAGAGGGAACTCAGTGTGAAGTCAAAGTCAAAGTCAAATAATTTTATTCAAAATAAGAAGTTACATGCTTCATTTTTTGAACGTCAAATAATTTACCACCAGTTCACTAAAATTAATGCCTCATACCTGAGAAGAACCGGCGCAAGAAACTCAGCGGGACTTATTTTTTTAAAATCAAGTGAAGACACTCCGTTCCCCACTTTCTGCCATATTCTGGAGGCATTGAGTGTTGAGTGGCAGAACTCAACGCCGCGCTTAACCTCGACACCAGAGCGAAGAAATGGAAATATAAATTTAAGTAAATATTTCATCTCCTCGAGTGGGGATCGAACCCACAACCAGTCAGTTTAACAGTCACACCTCGTGCCGCTGCGCCACGACTGGCTCACAATTTATCGATGTTTCAATATATCCTAAGACATTAAGTTAAATGCGCCCTTCACCTTAAAATGAGACTGAAACGATTGCTCATATATGCATTCGTTTCAGTCTCAGGCCCAAGAATATTCTTGGGCCCAGAATATAAAGAGATGGAAATAGTATGATTTAATAGATTCAGGTACATCATTCCCTCCCTAAAACAGTTATCAGTTTTGGCAATTTGAGAGCTGAGTTATTAAGATTTTGTAAAAGTGATTCGGTGTCCAGTTGGAAAGCAAGGGTCGTTCAAAGTAGGTAGACTCAATATCCGTGAAAAACAAAGCAGTAGTCGTTGAAAATATCAAGCTAACGAAACGAGTGAAGTAAACAAATGCAAAAATCATTAGACAAGGTGTCAATGTCAATCAACGGTTACACTAATCTTTCATTTAAAATATGATTGATTTTAATCGATTCATAGTAGATTTTATATCTTTTTTACCGTACAACCTCCTACATGTCTTATCCATACAACGAGACGTTGGCGAAGTGATATGTGCTCAACTGGCACGCTCGGAACGCCATTATTAAAGAACCAAACAAAACCAAGTAGATTTCTTTTTGTTTTTCAGTAATTAATTGACATTTCCTTTATTTATATGCACTAATAAGTGCGATAAAATACTTAGACTTAATTAAAATGAACAAATATTTTATTTAGGTCTTACTGTAGTGGATTATTTATATTGATGAGGGATCTAAAACTATTATTCTCATTTTTCTACGTTTCGAGATTGTCAATTGAGCTAATTTTTGGTATTCTTAAATTGAAAAAATAATTTTTTAGACTATATCTCAATTTTTTACATTCGGGCCCATTATTTTCCATCTTCTTTAAACTGTTGATTTTAGTATCAAAAACAAAAATGGTATATACTACAGAAAAATTGACAACAACTACCTGAACTGTTATACTTTAGTTTTTTCTTCAAAATCTTTTGGTTTATACCAAAAACAATTCTGAAACTTTCACCAAATCAGGGGGAAAATTTTGCTATTATTTACGGTTCTATTTCTTTTAGTATTCACTCAATATTCTCAAGACATAGATCGCTGGGCTCCTTCAAATTCAAAAAAAATCAAATTCAAAAAAAGTTTATTACCGTTTTATGACTACTAATACAATTAAAATAATAAGCTAAAAAATAATAAAAGTAAAATAAAACAAATACAAAAATTAAAAAAGTAAGAAAAAAAAACCAAAATGGCAAAAGGAGTGAGGCTCAGCGAATGCTGTAAGACGTGTTGTCTACAGCGCTGTTTTTCAGCCTCATGAGCATTGTTCCAGATACTTGCAATATAAGTATGGAAACATTATAGCGTCTGGGAGGATGACTGGCCCAAAGAATTGATCTGGGTTCTTGAAATTGTATCGTAAATAATATATGTAAAATTTAGACATGCCAGTGTAACGCAATTTGCCTCAATTTAAAACAATCAATTGGATATTTGGCGGAGGTAAAGGCACACGTAAAGGCAGACAATAATAAATTTCCATTTTATGCATTATTCTTAAAAACATATTTAAATACGAGAGTTTCTACTTTAACGTGGGTTCATCTACACGACTCGTTTTCGTGATGAGGTATACGACGTGGCCGCTTTGACCTTGCTTTGTTAGTGTCTGCTTACGTCATTCTTAACAATTGGTATTATTTTATTTTACAATTATATATATATATATATATATATATATATATTATTTATCCAAAAAAAGTGATTTTTTTTTTCCAAAAAAAACAATCACTTTTTGGATAAATCTCTTTTGTTTTAATCGTATTAAGCTTGTATAGCAGTTAGAGTAGTTCAAACTGTGCTTTCACTTAAAGTGGTCAAGATAATAATATGCAGAATATTGACTGTATCGGTAGATTATACTTTTGTGTTTATTTATTTTCAATAATTGCAAACAAACTGCTTACGTAATACTTGAATTCAACTGTTAGTTGTTGTTTGGCTTATGTTAAACTATAAATATTATATTTCATATATTATTGTCGTCGTTTAAACGCGACGACTGTAGATTCGATCCCTACTTGAGAGAAATGATTAATTATATTTTTAGCTCCAAGCTGTAACACAAAGTAGCGTAGGCAGAGGCAACCCGGGAACCTAATGTTAAGATACTCCGTCCGCATTAAGACGTTCTACACTTTCCGACGAATGCATTACATACATATTTACGTTAATTGTAATTAGGGGAACTAATTTTTTTTTGTTAATTTTCATTTTACCGCTTAATCCGCTATTATGTGTGTACAATGCTTAAAAAAATAATTCAATACCTAAATTCACCAAGTGATTGACAGAGAGATTGGCTAAGCCTTAAACCGACTCGATAAGCTGTAAATACACATTTTCTATTAAACAAATCTTAAATATGCTTAAAACTTTAAGACTGGGAAAGCTCTCGATATTTAGTTTTTACAATAACGTGGGTGATAATTTAATAATAAAAAATAATGACATCATTAATTCGTTCATGGCACAGCTATGCAAAATGTGTGATAATAGATTGTTTATTTTTTTAAAAAAAATTTGCATTGGATATAAAAAGAAAAAAAAAAAAATGAAGATATTATTAAAGGCCGTGATAGCGCAAGGGCACAAGAGTGTGACTGTAACGTGACGATTGTAATTATTATTGAAATTAAAATATTAATAATAAACTAGATATTATTTATTAATATTTTAATTTCTTCGCTCTGATACTAAGTCAAAACGCCCGGCAGTGAGATCCGCCACCTGACAAAAAAATATATATTATCAGCTGTATCCCGATCACAGCAGGGTAGGCAGAAGGAACCTAGTGTTAAGACACTCCGTTCCCCACTTTCATCCCAGTTTTGGAGGCATTGCGTTGAGTGGCGGAACTCAACGCCGCACTTTGTCTCGACACCAGAGCCAAAAAATGAAAATATTTTTTATTACCTTCACGCTGTATCCCGCATACAGCAGGATAGGCAGAGGGAACCTACTGTTAAGACACTCCATACCCCATTTTCTGCCGAATTTTGGAGGCATTGCGTGTTGAGTGGCAGAACTCAACGCCGCGCTTTGCCTCGACACCAGCGCGAAGAAATGGAAATATAAATGTAAGTAAATATTTCATATCCTCGAGTGGGGATCGAACCCACAACCAGTCGGTTTTACAGTCAAACTTTGTACCACTGCGCCACGACTAGACTTATGTATATTATGACACTAATAAAACCACAAATACGTAATTGAGAAATAGTCCAATTTCCTAACCACACTAACTTGTCACCAACACAATAAAATCACTAACACCATGTGCATATTAAAATATCACTATCATAATATGTCTCACCTGTAAAGTTAAGGTGTAGACCCTTGTACGATTTAAGGCGGAATGAATTTACTCCGACATCGTAGTCTATTTAAATGGATGGAAAGGATTAAAATAAAAGTACTTAATTAACTATTTTGTATCAAATTAAATATGCACTGATAATGCTATAATCTGGTATCATAGCCATTCGTGATTAAAGTTATTGACAAATCTAAATACGATATTGAAATGTAATCCTGTACACAGCAGGTTAGGCAGAGGGCACCTAGTGTTAAGACACTAGGTAATTTTGTCCCCAAACCTAATTTCACCCCTATCTTATTTTTAGGTTCCTAAAAACGAAACCCTTTATAAGATCACTTTGTTGTCCATCTTGCCGTCTCTCAAGATTATTAGATCGCGTAGAGGTATGAGATTAAAATTATTATCAAATATTGCAGGCTATTTTTTTTTATGGAAAAGACAAGGCAAACGAGCGTTCGGGTCACCTGATGGTAAGTGATTACCGCCGCCCACAACCCCGTGCAACACCAGAGGAGCTACTAATATACAGTTAAACATATTATAATATTTTTTAATCATTAATAACATATTAGTGAGAAAAAAATAATTACTTGTTATTTCCAATTTTACGCTGTATACCGCACAGATAAACAGAACCTAGTGTTAATATACTTCATTCCCAATTTTCTGCTGAATTCTGAAGACACTGCGTGTTGAGTGGCGGAATAAACCCGATAAAATAAAAAATATTTTTAAATAAAGCATTTTTTACTTTATTTAAAAATATTTTTTACTGTTTAGTTCGTGGTTTGAAGTCGGGTATTTTATGTTAACAATTAATTTATTTTAATTAATTTTAAATTTTAAGTCATGAGTAGACCTTTAGAGGATGCTTCTCAAACGAGTATGAGAAATGAGTAGTAGGTAGTGGTGGTACTATGTAAAACTTTAATCTTAATTAGGTATTATTTTTGTGCCAACTAACGTTTTGGCATATTGACATAAAAATAATTCGGGCGAAATGGGAAGCTCTTCCTTTTTTGCAGTAGGTTGACAATGAGAACATCCTCTTTTTTGAAGTTGGTTGAAAAGAAATGCAACGAAGGAATCTTACTTCTAACATCAAATTTATCCATATTTTTCCTTGTAACTATTACAGTACAATAATATTTTTTACAATAAAAAATGGTTCAATTTCAAACCGATCCCATAATTAGAACCTTATCAAACTTTCACCAAATTATCCTTGAAGTGTATCCTTTCAAATAAAAAAGAATCTTCAGAATCTGTTTCCGTAATATTGTGATATTTGTCCATTTGTTGCGCACGTACCTAATGCAAATTTAACACTTATGTGATTTTTTCATAGATATCTTTATCAGAAATGGACCAAAACAAAAGAGACCACACGGCGTTCCAATTAAAAAAAATCGGTTCACCCAGTCAAAAATTCTGAGGTAAAAAGAAATACGTGTTGGAATTGATAACCACCTTTTCCTGCAGAAGTCGGTTAATAAAGATGTTCTGCAGCGTAAATAACAAGCACTAATTGATAACCAACAATTCTTTCCTTAAATTATAAATACTTAAATAATATTATGCCGATGCCGCGCAGGGCCGCAACTTACACCACACCACGAAATTAAGGAAAATCTAACTAATCTATTACTCGAATAAGCGAATAACCAAAGAAAAGTATAATTTAATTATAAACAGCTAATAATTACATAAAAATTAACAGTAGTTCGAAAATGTATTAAAATTTACAAAACCGTCAAAGTCATCTGCCCGTTCGCGTCGGTCATACTATGCCGCCCGAATGCTAGGTCATTTCGAATCAGTGCCATCTCCTTAATTATTTATTAGAATGTTTAAACTATAATTTCAATCTAGATGAAATGCTAAAAGTGCCTATTATATTCATTTTCATAAGGATCACTATCAAATTATAGAAAATACATACAACAAAAACCCGATAAATATAAAATAAATTAATTAAAATTGTTTCTTTTGCTCAACCTTCAGAAATAAACATATACCATCGAGGAATTTTTTAAACATTATTTAAAGAATAATATTTTTGTTAAACATTGTATTTATGTATCTCATAAGGTTGAGTCAGCGCACGCCATGTATGCGTTAAGCAAGCTCATTTTGGGTGATGATGGTGAAGAAAACGTTCTTATAACAGCAAACAAACGTTGCAAACCGTTGCTTAGCAACGGTCGGTTGTTATTAAGATGGCAGAATAAATAGCTTGTCAAACTTAAAAGTATTTTAATATATTAGTATATATCGACAATATTACAAACATGAGAGAAAAAAGTATCCTATGTTCATCCGAAGACCCTAAAGTATCTCTATATGGGTATTTTATCATAATTGAATTAGCGGTTTGGCCCTGATTGCGTAAAAGACAGACAGACAGACAGACAGACAGAGTTACTTTCGAATTTTCGAATTTCGAATATATATATATATATATATATATATATATATATATATATATATATATATACTAGCGGCTTCGCCCGCTTAAACTACATGATTATTGGTTTACCAAGCAGAATTGACTGACAACTAAAATGATTTCTTATATTACTTTAATCTGTAATATTCTAATATGATTTTTTACGACATTATCGTAATTTCTATAAGAATTTTTCATTGTTTCGAACTAAAAAATATGATAAATGTTGATATTTGATTCATCAAATATACATAAAGCTAATTATTTATTATACGTATATATTTTTGTAACATTACGTTCTTTTTACTTATGTTATGTTTTTTAACTCTATTAAATGTGCTGATGTCAGTTAATAATTTAATTTACTGCTTCAGAAACAGCCTTAAATGTTAAATTATTGATTTGGGTAATGATTCATAATATTCTTTGTAAAATAACTGTAATAATTGCATATTAACTCCTTCCTGTACAGATTTTAAATAAATGACATATATTATTAACTAAATGTACAATTGGTAAATCCTTTCTACGTGTACACTGTAATAACTGCATAGTTATTACGGTGTACACGTAGAAAGTATGTTTTTAGGCATTTTTATATAGATTTATTATTAATCTCCACTAAATCAATTTTGAAACCCTTCAATTCAAACTCCTCAATTTTGTTTACTTCATTGTATAACATATTATAAAAATAGTGCTTCAAAAATATATATTTTTATCAACAGTCATATAACCAAGACGTTTCGAATGTCATTCTTTAGCCAGGAATCTCACCAGCGCGATTGCTATATAATATTCGTAGGCAAACTAATGCCTTGAGTTCATTCAAATGACGATAACTTTTTTTCAATGAACCGATTTTGATGAAATAAACTTTAATTGATAAGTTGAGTTAAAACAAAGCAATTGGTGAAACATTCAAGTAAATCGGTTCAGTAGTTTCAGAGAAATACGTGACCATACGTATAGACAGACAGACAGACAGACAGACAAGGAATGAAAAAAAATCTTTTTGCTTTCTATTATTCTTTTTAAGTGTCCCTCTATCCATTTCAGTCAAAATTACTAAATGTACAGACAAAATATTTTTATTGTCTTATTATATATAGAGATAAGAGATATATATATATATATATACGAACGCCTTACCAATTTCGATGATTCTGACGTCAATCGATTTGTCTTAATCTTGCGAGTGTCACTAAACACGTGGAAGTAATTAAAATTCACCACATACTATCAAAATAAAAAAAAATATATCGACGAATAGTAGCCGAGACAATGAAAATTAGTATTAAGCAGTAAAAATAAAAAAGTAAAGGTAATGTTTTCTATACAGGTTTGATCCTATTTTACTTCTAGAAGGTAGAAAAGAATTCAACTTACTGAGATAATACTCACACAACGTCTTTCTTGAGACTTAAACGAAATATGAAATACTTAAAAAAATGTACAATATAAATAAATTTTAGTGGGTATGTTGTTCAGGTATTTGCATTTATTTCCTTATCTACCTATATTAAGCCGGTTTTTTATTCTTTGACTACTAAATTATAAGCAGGTATGGACGCGATAATTTTTTGTCACTTATAATAGTAGCTTCAGTCTTTTTCCAGAATATCAGAATGGGCAGAAGCAATCCAGTGTTAAGGCACTTCGTCCCTTACTGCATCTTCGAGATATTACGTGCTGACTGGCGGAATCAACACCGCGCTGTTCTACAAGAGCGGAGGATAGAAAATCAATTAAATATCTTTCCTCCGTGTTGGCATGGAACTCACATTTGTCGCGTGGACAGTCAGGCAATAGACAATAGTAGCTATAAAAAAATATTAAATCGGCAAACAACTTAAAGTAAAACGTGCTAATAAATTGTATTTTGTGATAAAGTATATGTTGTTACTCTTTTAACCAGGTTTTTTAAAACGTATAATATTATAGAGACTGGAAAAAATACATATTTTAGCATATTTTTTAGTTTTGGGCTTTGAACTGTTTTCTTTCTATTCTTCCCGTGGTCGTCGTTAGAGGCGATCGAGGAATAAATTCCAGGAGACGGGATATCATAAGACAAGCGCGGCGACTTTGCCAATAGCCCTATATAACTTAAGTTAATTTAGCTTCACATTTTATCCTTAACGAGGTAGTCAGAGAGAACGGAGCGCCAAACGCTACTGCCTCTACATACCTCTTTCGCCTCGTCCACTGTCTTCAACCTCTCCATACATACCCTCCGAGAAGTCCTCATGCTTTTTACGTGACCTTCTTCCAGTATCCTTGATACTGTGTTTTCAAAGGTCAAGCGAGGTCTCTCTCTACCTCTCTTACTATTCACTTTTCCACCATAAATCTTTTTTGCCATTCTTTCATCAATCATTCGTTCGACGTGCTCAAACCAGCTGAGCACGTTCTTCTTCATTTTCACTGTGACATGCTCGCTTTTACCTGCCATTATGTGTGTATATTTATTTCATTCTTCTTCTGTAATATCCACATTTTGCTACCGTATTACAATGTCGGTACCAACACTGTATATTGTACGACCAAACGCGCAGCTGTGCTGACTTTTCGCCATCTAATCAATGCAGCTAAGGCTCCGTTAACATCCATCTCGTATTTGCCATGTCTAATGAACATACTCCCTAAATATACCACTTTTTCAATAGAATTATACCACTATTCAACTTTTTCAAATATCTTACCATTTACACTGATCTTGCATTCCGTCCTTTTTTCATTTCATTCAAAAACCAAAACCTTTGCCTTATTCGAATTCAGGCTTACGCCTGCAACTAGCAAAATTGCAATGAACACTGCACCATCTGCGTACAGCAGGCAATTCACATTCAAGTCACCTAATTTCACTCCCATATCACTTTGTTTCACTCCTTGGAGACAGCTATCCAAATACATATGAACAACCAAGCTGACATGGCGCAACCTTGTTTAGCACCCGATTGGATGTCAAACCAGGGCGACATGCCAGCTCCTACTCGCACGCAGGCTGAATGATCTCTGTAAAGAGACTTTACAGCCTGCAGTAATTGCCCGCTCATATTGTAGCGGGGTAGTGTCTCCCATAATTTCGCTCTTACAACCCTGTCAAATGCCTTTTTCAAGTCCACAATAGCACAGGAAACTTTTTGGTTAACAGCCAAAAATTTTTCCATGATCATGCGGAAGGAAAAGATCTGATCAATACACCCTCTTCTAGGTCTAAAGCCTCCTTGAGCCTCCCACAACAGGATATCTCTTGCATTCTTCTCGCTATAAATTTAGCATAAATTTTACTATCTAAGCTAATCAAACTGATAGCCCTATATTTTACCTTTATATACGTGCCTAAGGCACGATGACTGCACCTCGCCAATCGTCTGGGACGTCCCATGATTTCCAGCATACATTGCACAAAAACTAAGACACCTGGCCCATCGTATTTGATCATCTCGGCAGTAGCTACATTTGCTCCCGCTGACTTACCACATTTCAGACTTCGTGTTGCACTCTCAGCTTCTTTTACACTGATTTTGCCATCAGCTACATCTAGACTCAACGTTTCGCTCTTGTTTGAGGCTGCTGTCTAGCTTTTTGGAAATCTTTCTTGATATTCCTCTGTAGTCGGTGGATCTTGAAGCTTCCAGCTTCTTATGTGGTAATGCGACTCCAAGTTTGGACACCTCATGTAGCTGCGCCAACCTGTGAACTGACTAAAGCAACGACTAGATAGTGGTCTGTTCCCAGGTCAGAACCCGTGTGTACATAACTTGGCTTCGAATACGCTGATCCACTAGGAATAAATCAATCATACCTTTCCCTTTTTCCCACAAAAGGCTAGATAGACTTCATTCTGATAAGCAAACTACACATACTCATATTTAGCAATGTCTCAGTGATCAATAGTGTTAAGACCGGTAACGACCACCGGATGGTAAGAGGCACGTTAAATATCTATACTCCGATCAACACCTATATAAATCCAGGGAGAACCGAGGACTTTCACCAGGTTTACGAAACCTTTTTCATGTTCTCATTTTATTAGTCTACCTATTAAAAAAAAGTCACATGCAAGAATATAAGAAATCAATCAATGAAAATCACGTATACACAGCGTGTTGTTGATACATTTGGTTTTTTTCTTCTGTAATCAAAGATAATGTACACGTGCTCCAAATGAATGAAAGTGATCTACTATTGTTATTATTTAACATCATTGCTATTGTTACGTCAGTGTTTCCGTTTCGATTTATAATCCTAAAATATAATTATAATAATAAGCCCACAGGGCAGCTTGTGGCGAGCTGTTGGGAAATGGCAAACTGACAGACCTGCGATATTTGGAGGGTAATTGCCGTCTATCCCCGGCCTCTGTATTGCTTTTGGCCGGAAGTGGAGTTTGTGCCCAAACTTGATGTGTTACTTGTGTGTTGTTGCTAGAACTTTTGTGATAGTAAGTAACCCAAAATCTTTTAGAGACACCATTATTTGCAACACATGAGTTATATATAATGCCATCGGAAGTTTATTTAAATAACTAAAAATCGATAATATTACTTTGTCATAAGCATAGCTCGAACCTCTTCCTATTTTTAAAATTATCTTTGATCATATCCCATATATGAAACAAAAATGGTCGACAGTAAACTATGAAATAGATCCAAGATGGCCGCCACAACAAAATAGTGGACTATTTTTTTTTAAAACCGTACTCTATTTTTCTACCTAGCCTCTATATGGGTATCAAATAAAATGGCTAGACTAAAAAAAATACAGCACATTGAAATAAATTCAAGGTGGCCACAACAATAAAACAGCGGACTACATATTTCCCAAAATCACATTCGATATGTTTATCAAATGAAAGGCAGATTTAGAAGAACGAAGTACCCTTTATAATAAATCCAAGCAAGTTTCCGTAACAAAATGGCGGATAACATTTTTTTTTTAAAATGCTTGATATGAATATCAAATCAAATAACCCATTTGATTATACCCATATCAAGCATATTGTCCCACCAGAATGCTCACCATTTGGTTTTAAAACTATTACAGAGGATATTGTCAAGGGTATTCGTTCCATATCCACTAAGGCAATTAGATGTGAAAAATTGTCTTTAGACATAATTCTTGACAATTCAAGAGACCTGTTGCACTTCAGACGCATGGAATCTCACAGAGATCTTAAAATCCAACATATGTCAGCAGGTTAGCCGAAGCCTCGAAGATTTACACAGAAAACTCGCGAAATTTGAAAACCGACATAAAGACGGAGGTTACAAGTGCCATTCAGAGGTTTAACAGCTCAGGTAGGAAACACGATTGAGAGCGAGAAAGGGAAAGAGATTACTATACATTACGTTTAAATTTTTATGCGTTTTCTTAATAAGTATGTTTCTTTCGTAAGTGTGGAATAACACATTAAAAATGTTAAAATATTTAAAAAATACGGTATTCTCTCTTGCCAAACGACAATTCTAAGTGGCGCTCTTTTTGGATTTATTTCATAGTGAGTTGTATCGTTCTAGTCTACATCTTGTATTTGATACCCATATCGAGTGTGGTTGGAAAAATATGCAGTATGTCATTTTGTTGTGGCGGCTATCTTGAATTTATTTTAGTCTTGAATTTATTTTAGTGTTATGTACTCTTCTTTGCAAGGCTTTTCATTTGTTGTGGTGGCCATCTTGGATTACAATACTACTGAATAATAAACTATTTATTGTTATCAGATTGGGTCACTAAGATAGTGGCGAATTTTAATTAATAGTTACGATGATGGCGAATCAAACTAACTAAAACCGGCTAAAAAATTAAAAAAATGGAGAACGGAGTGTCTTAACACTAGGTTCCCTCTGCCTACTCTGCTGTGTGCGGGATACAACGTGAAACTGTTTTTTTTTTTAAATTACCAGCCGCATGAAGTAAGTACAGTAAAAAATCGCTGTTCGCGAGTTCCTTTGTAACATCGCCAGTCAGCAAAGTGTTATAAACAAGCGTAACAAGTACTTCCCGAAAGATCAGACACAAATGTCCCAGAGAGTTCAATAAAGACTGTTGCAGTCGCAGATATCTTCTGATGGCATAATATAAAACTCATATATTGCAAATATAATATCATATATTGCATTTATATTTCCATTTCTTCGCTCTGGTGTCGTGGCAAAGCGCGGCGTTGAATTCTGACACTCAACACGCAATGCCTCCAAAATTCGGCAGAAAGTGGGGAACGGTGTGTCTTAACACTAGGTTCCCTCCACACCACGAGCATTGTTTATTTATTAAATTATATTTATTAAATGATGTATTAAATGATATTTTTATTATTTATTAAATGATATTTTTAAAGGTGTTCGGGGAAACAGTTACAAAATGAACCATATCATGTTTGTAGCACTACATTGGATACTGCATCATCAATCAGACGTACTACACGCAGCACTGATCCTTCCGACGAGTGAAATAGCTCAAATCATGGAGTTTTTTTAGCTTGGACAACCTATTACATGTACATAGTACGGTCGACGAGCCGCGGCCGTCCTGAAGTTTTGAAGTTTTGCACACATCCATCAATCTGCACCACAGGGCGCACCTCTGACAAATACCACAACACTAGTCACCATCTTTATCAATCTCATCTTTAGAGCATACATAGAGATACTATATTATTAATAACTCATTAGTTGTACATAATATGTTATTATATAAGTCAAAATAAATTAAAAATGACAGAGTGTCCATGTATTCGAACACCATTCATTAACATATTTGTCTCTCAATAACTCTTCGAAGAGCTTAATAACACCAGAGTCTAGCTGGTTTGATTCTTTTCAACATCTCGTCGGCTTATTTTACATGCTTGACCTCGTAACTAGAACTTGCTTTACTCTAGTAGGGGCTGATGATCGAACCTAACCTAACCTGACTACGAGGATTTAAATATTGCACTTGAGGAACGTAGACAGAATATAAAAGGAATTGCAACAAGTAATATTTGATATTTTTTTATGAGGTCACCACTGAAATAAGGTGTTTTAAACAAATAAAGAAACATGAAAATCGTTTTATAATTGATGAAATAACTAACATTACAAAATAAATTTTGTAATAATATACTTTAAAATATCTCAACATTTATTTATTTGGTATTTATTACCTACATATTTTAATTTCAAACTGAAATATTAATTTTCATAACTTAAATGAATTTAAAGATACAAAGGAAATTGACATATGAGGAAATTGACATATCAAATAGCGAATTTGATGCCTAACAGGATGTTTTTTTTTCAGCTTCACGCTGTATCCATGTGGTAGCAGTATAGGCAGAGGGAATCTACTGTTAAGACAGCCCGTTCCCCATTTTTTGCCGACTTTTCAAGGAGTGACGGAACTCAACACCGCAATGCAACACAAATAAATTTGAAGTGTGAAAATGCCAATTTGTTGTGTGAAAGTATGAATTTTCAGTTCAAAACCTATATATTATCTTTTCTTTGACATCTCGAAATTAACAACTCTATTTGGATTCTATTCTAGCGTCGACCGATGAAGAAGATCGAAAATAATTACCAAAATAATCTGGATCCTAACAATAGTATAAATTAAATTTTGCATTCTTAGTTTAGTGTTAGTGTTTATTAAAAAAACGTTAACGAACCACAAAATATTAGTGAAAAAATTGCATACTTTTATTTATTATAGTTAAGTTGTATTATTATTATTAATAATCAGTTTCACGCTGTTGCCCTCAAGTAGCTGGGTAGATAGAGCGAGCCTAGTGTTAAGACACTCCGCTTCCCAATATCTGAAGGCATTGCGTGTTGAATGGCGGAACTCAACGCCGCACTTTGCTTCGACGCACGAGCGACGAAATGAAAATATTCAATATTTAAAGAGTGGGTATCGAATTCACAACCTGTTGAGTTTACAGTCAAACACTTGTGCCCAGTACAGTACCACGACTGACAACTATAATATCATATTATAAAGGAAAAGTTAATTGAATATTTTTTTTCGATAAATAAACTTTTTTTTCACTCGTAAATTTTTGCTAATTATACACATTAATTACAAGTGACTATGTACTATTAACTATTTATTTTAAACTTAGATATACATATACAATAAATATGTGATATATGAAAAGAGATGTTCGTGGAAACAGTAACAAGCCAAACGCTTATGCCTCTCGGAGCTCTCGCTTGCACGCTTTGCTCAGGGGGAAGGCGACAACGACTCATCTTTTTCGACAAACAGTTCACGACAAAACAGGTTCGTCACGTCAAAAGGGTACAGCTACGTGTCTTTAATGTTTATTTAAAATAATAATACTTAAAAAAACACTAAGCCTACATATATTTTACATAATTATAATATCCAAAGATGCTACCGAAATTCTTTATTATAAATAGTATACAAATATTATCATGGTAATCCAGTAAAATATGTCTAATAGGGCTATAGGTCGAAAGTATTATCAATATTATGACGTTGTTGCATCGCATGATATAGATTTTATCATATATCGATTTATAGGCATAAACAAATCGTTTATAGAGGAGACTGATATTTTTTATTAGGTAGTAGTCAGGTTTAGTTTTTAGAATAATTAAAAGAATAAAACCTATAATGACATGTAGAATATTGTGTATATAGATATATATTGTGTGTGTGTGTGTGTCCGTGTGTGTGTGCGTGTGTTAATTATATAGAGAAATCTTGGTTAAACTCAAATAAATTAACATCGTTAATTAGGTACTATCGTTAATTACCAACTTAATAACGAGTTTCCTAAATATTTTTTATTAGTTGACAAAATTAAAGTATTGTATCGTTTAACATTACTTTTAATATGGCTCTTTGAGCATGTTCTAAAGAGAACAATGGAATTTTGCTGGTACCGCCATATAATAATGTAGTAGCTTAGAAGATAAGAATATAATAATGAGTAAGACTTCAGATTCATCTAAATTTCAAAGTTTTCGAAATACAGGAATTAGTTTACATATACGACTGACTATATTACTCATAAGTGAATAACTTAGGTAACATATTTAATATTAAAAAGAAAAAAGTAAGTCGGGGCAAATGCTTCATCTTGAAGAATGCAATATGAGCTTTAGTCATAAAATCCACGCAAAAGTAACATTGGCCAGCCACTGGTATACTGTAAATCTACTAAATGTTACTGCATAAGGAAAAAAAATAGTTTTTATTAAAAGGGTTATCAACTTATTTTATTTTACAATGACTTTTGCACTTAATCTTTTACAATAAATCTATTTTCTAAAGTATTTTTGCGTAACAATATAAAAATTTGATCAAATTACATGTAAAATTTTCCATTAAGCAGTCTGATATCGACATACCTAATGTAATGCCTGATATTATTTTATTAATAACTAGTGTGCCGCGCTTGGCCTCGCCCACGAGGATTTTGATATACTAGCTTTTATATTCGCCCCTTGGTCAAATGGAAATAATAAATAATTGTATTTAATAGATATTCTCCAAATATCCGAGATAACTATGACGTTTAATTATGTTATATCGCTTTTTTTTACAAAAATATCAATTTAACACAAATATATTTTAATGTGAAATAGTAGTTTTTCAAAACAACACGTTCAAAGAAACTAAACCACTCTATGTAATAGACATGAACAATATGCTTATGTTATATATGTAATAGTAAAAATCTAATTAAAATGTATAACATACATCTTATACTTTCTAAATCGACTTTGAGTCTTGTGTTTAACTTCAAAATTATATTGTTTAAGCTTATCTGTACAGATTTCCACTTTTCGCATTTGGCTTTACTTATATTTGACCATCTAGTTGTTTTTCACTTTTGAAAATATTCGTCGCTTTATCTAATCAGGCACAGGAAACATCTGTATAATGATAATGAACCTCGAAGTGATTTAAACTATTAATATATATATTGTTAGCGTACTCGTGTAAAAGAGGGTAGATTTAGGTGGAAAATAACTATAAAAGCAGTGGAATTGTGTCAATCGGGGGCACTTGCTTGTAAGTGACGGCCCCTATTGGGAGGAAACTAGTGTGAAGTGTTGTTAGTAGGTGATACATATCGCTTATTGCAATTACATAGTATCCCTTTCCAAATAGTTCAGAATCATATAGACGATGTGTGTTTGTGACGTGTTTTTTTTAAAAACGTTACCCACTTCCGATTTTTAAAAACATAGTAAAGGAGACTGAAACTTTTGGGCCTAAACGTAAAGAATTGAGATGTGATATAAAAATTTACTATTTTTTTTATTTTTAGAATAGCCAATAATAAATTAATTGACATTATGGAAGTGGAGAAAAATGAAAAAAATAAGATTTAGATCCTTAATCTATTAAAATCAATCATATTTTAAATCAGAGATGTGACAGCTGATTGACAATGACACCTTGTCTAATGATTTTTTTGCATTTTTGCTTCTCTTTATCATCGCAAGATCAGGTCATTAAATCAAAAAAATAAAAAAAAAACATCTGCTTCTGTCATTACGTTCGTGTCGATGTGTTTTGAGTCTTTTCCCGTTTGTTTGATATTTTCAATGACTACTGCTTTGTTTTTCTCGGATTTTGACTCTGCCTACTTTGTACCCTCGCTTCCCCTCTGGACTCTGAAATCTTTTGGATCTTACGACCGTCACGCTATGGATATGAATCGCTGTGTGAATTGTGGGATAGCCAATGGACACTGCAATACCCTAGTCCGATGATCTTTAGACGATGAAAACCACCACAACCTGGTTACTTAGAGGTGTGATATAATCCCGATATATAAGCAGGAAAATATATTTCTGTTACATTTTAGTTGACAGCTTTCGTATTGGAAGGGAAGCTATTGCTATAAAATACTGCAATTGTATTGTAGGAAGACGAATGGTAGGCTGCTGTGCTCATGTTATGAGTATTATATGGTACCTTAGTTGGGCTAGGTACCAAAATATTTTGGTTCCACCTACACACTTCTTAGATGACATTTTAATAGAATAAAATATTCATTAAAATGGGTTTTACTTATTTAGAAAACGTATAAAAATTTGAACGCAGCGGGACTCGAACCCGCGCCTCCTGGAAACTGACCTGGTTTTCTAAATAAGTATTTTTCTTTCCGAAGTGTGGAATAAAACTTTAAAAATGTTTAAAAAAAATGTGTTTTATTTATAAATAATAAACATTGCTTAAACAACTCGGTAATCTCATATTTTATAGAAGTAGATATTCAAGAAATTGTGCTGCAAACTTAACCTCGCTTTTATCAAATCTCTAATAACTCAGCTCTCAGATTGCCAAAATTTATATAGATTTCATGGAGGGAATGATGTATCTAAATCTATTAAATCATACCATTTTCATCTCTTTACATTCTGGACCCAAAAATGTATGGAATAGTTTCAGTGTCCAAAGTTTGTTACGCATCCGATTTAACTCAGCACTGTTAAGCGGCCGCTTATGTTAGTTTACTTAAAATTTGTTACTATAGACGGTAATATACCAATCCCCACGAAACAGTCAACGGTGTCTTACAATGTCTTGGCAAACAAACAATAACTGTTCATTTGAACCATTGAAAAATTGTATTTGTAATTAATGTTTTGATCGTTATGTGTTTTATAACAATCTCTATCATAAAGAAAATATATAGGTAAATAATATAATACTATTAGAAATCAGATAAATATACAAAAAATAAAACAATACAGGATGTTCTGAAACTATTCTGAATTAACATTACATTAACATTTTACTTTATTCAATTAGAAATACAAAAGTACTGTTTATTTAACAATCGCTCCCTTTCAAAGATAAAATGACGCGATAAGAATAGATAGATAAATAGAATGGACTCACAGTATCGATTCCAACCACCTTTTTGGAACAACAATGAAAAAAGATGAATGCCGTGGAGATGCGAACTCTTCGTAGGATATGCGGAGTTAGCTTAGCTGAGCGAATCCGCAATGAAGAGATACACAGAATAGCAGGTACTAGCGAGGAAGTGACGGTGAGAATGATGATAAACGTGCTCAGCTGGTTTGGGTACGTCGAACGAATGAGTGATGAAAGAATGGCAAAAAAGATTTATGATGGAAAAGTGAGTGATAAGAGAGATAGGGGGAGACCTCTGTTGACTTTCGAAAACACAGTATCAAAGATACTGGAGGAAGGTCACGTAAAAAGCATGAGGAACCCCGGAGGGCATTTATGAAGAGATTGATTTGGACGAGGTGAAAGAGGTATATAGAGTCCGTAAGAGAAACAGATAGAGCTATGGAGAGGTATGTAGAGACCGTTTGGCGCTCCGTTCTGCCTGACTACCTCACAAGGTATAAAACGTAAAGATAAGTTAATTTAAGTTAGAAGTATAGATACGTCATAGGGAACGACCTCTCCCTGCCAGCCGTGGTCAAGGCCATGGCCGGCAGCGAGACGACGTGGGATGTGGTCTCCCCTTTCTGCAAGGCAGTGGTGCTAGAGAAGGAGTCGGCGCGCGAGTAGTCGCGCGCAGTTTGCTCCAGCACGCTACTCTGAGCAGACCGTCGAGGGTGTGCACACACTCTTGACTCCGCGACGTGCCTTTGCAGGCTCCCGCCGCCACGTTTCGCGGAAGATTATTGTTCCCGTGTCTCGCGGCCAGTGGCGGTCGAGGAGGAGGACCGTGAGGTTTAGTGGGTATTCGGACGGCCTACATCTGCCAGTCCGCGAGTCTCACATAACCCGCTCGAGTCCCCACTCGGGCCCGTATCCGTAGCAGGATTTCCTCACGATAAAAAAAAAGGTAGAAGTATAGATGATATTATTTACCCATTACAGTCGGCATAATATATCCAAAGAAGGTTTTCAACGCCATCTAATTTTCCTGTAACTAAAATCGGTGATCAGCTTACTTTTCAATTGATATAGTATTAGTTTTTACTCTAATTTCAATTTTCTTAAATACGCAGGGAATGTTAAAAGCTTGTTTTCTTAAATTAATTTGTATTATCGTTGATAGTCATTAGATTAAACTTACGTACAAGAACGGTGTCAGACACAAAAATTAACATGCAATATTTTTTCCATGAAAAAAATATATTTATAAAGCAGGTTTTTTTTCAAGCAGTAAGATAATAAAACAGTAATAACAATTTTTTCTTAGCATTACATACCTTATCTATTCTAATGATATCCACCTGTGTGTATTTATCATGAAGGATTATTATAATAAAAGGATATTGCCCATTTAGCAACTGTATTAGTGATAAGAATTTATTATTATCTAATCAATAAAAAGATTGAAAATTAAAATAAAAGCCAGATCCAAGTGCTTGCAGTTCTTTAACTACTAATTCTGTTTTCATTGATAGAATCACCGCGGTGTAAAAGGTTTTCTATTAAGAAACCACACTCAAATCCACTCATACACTCAGATACGATGCCACAGACAAACACAAAAAAAAAGTATTTGGTTCTACTATTTTGTTTACTATTGTAAACGGTGTAAGGTGTGAACCAAAAGTTTGGAATCCTGTTAATGATAATTTTTTTGTTATCAAAAATGTTATAGTTGATGAAGATTAATTTTACTAAATCCAGGCGCATGAGTAAAGCTGCAGAGAGTATTAAAAATTCTCTTGATAAAACGAATATTGACTTTATATTAAATTCAGTATCTGAATCTCGTGTCGGCCTAAAATAAGATATTGCTAAATCTGATATTTATTAGCCCTAGTAAAGAAAGAAACATAGTGAATGGAAACAGACAGTTGATATACAGTCAGATGACATTTGGAAACTTGACTATTAACATACTTTAATCAGTCTAAGAAATAAAAAAAACATTCAATGGTTAAATACAAAATTAGCCAGTCCCAAAGTAACATTTTTTTACCATTATCACAGGAAAGTTACCTTTGGAAAATTATAGAATTGATGTGCAGTAGTGAGGTAGAGAATGACGTTGACATTGATGAAATTCGTAAAGTAGCATCAGATATTATTACTAACTATGCGTAACATGATAAGTCTCGTTTTGATGTGATAAAAGCGAAAGTTTTTTGTTGGCGATTTTGTATTGTTAGAAAACGAAGAGCGAAATTAGATCCGAAATTCAAAGGTCCATATAAGGTGGTTGATGTTTTGGAGGGTGATCGTAACACACTGAAAACTTTAAATTGTAAACGAACTTACAAATTTGCATATGATAGGTTAAGAAAAATGCCAGCAGATCATATACCAGACGAAATTGATGTAATTTATGATGTTGTTGATGATGATGGTGTTCAAACTTAAGTAGTAAGAGAGACTCGAGTAAATGACTGTTCTGGCCGTAATATATTCGACAAAGTTGTAGTAGTTGTTTCAAAGTCTTAACTTAACTTAACTTAGCTTCACGCTTTATCCCTAGCGGGGTAGTCAGAGAGAACGGAGCGCCAAACGCTACGGTCTCTACATACCTCTTTCGCCTCGTCCACTGTCATCAACCTCTTCATACA
>DWMY01000584.1:0-22474 GCA_018249775.1 Heliconius hecalesia formosus | reverse complement strand
TTCTATCTTAACATAAAGATCTTATCTGTGATATGTGTGCTAGTGTAGGTACGTGTCCGCCTCGAGCCCTTTTTCATGTGCCCTCGCGGTCGAATATAACAGGAGACTTGAGTATTGTCAAATACAGAAGAAAATATTGGGCTTAAGTTCGTTAAATATAAATTATAAAATTCATTAATTATTGAACGTTGTTTGATAAAATAATTTAAAAAATTTAAACTGACTTCAAAACTATACTTATTAATGCATTAACTATTACCTTAAATATGCTATAGGTACTATATGCATTAATTATATAATATTTTTTGTTGCTTAAAAGAAAATCAATAAAAAAATATAAGACAAATTATACAGTATACTTATGTATATATGCTTATATAGAAATACTTATATATATACCTATTTACTTTTTAAAATTCGTAATTATTGCCGCGGTGCCAACATGGCTATTTTTTATTATTATTTCGACGTTTGTTTGTGTATTAGAACATCGACTTCGAAAATAAATAAAATGTGGTTAACAAATATAGAAAGAAACTCCTCCTCCTATTCGAAAAAAGAAGTACATTAAAACATACGTAAATGCTTTATTAATATTATTACATATATTTTCTTGAAAAATAAAAAATAACTGAAATATAATAACACAATAAATCTACGGTATCATAGTAAGAAATTAACATTCCATTATCCCTGCTTGAGAATCATGAGTATTATCTCGAATAAATCACAAGCTAAAGCCTGCATTTATAGCGAGGCGTAAATTAAAAAGTTACACCAATTTTCAGTGAGTTATTGTGCACAGTTGTCTGCCGGTTTCTAGGGAATAAGCAACGGCGTCACAATGTTTCGTTCTTCAATTTGAATGGCAGCTTGTTTAATCAAATATCGAGTGAATTAACAATCACTTCAAATATATTGACAACATGAAAGTGAATATAGATGCATATTACTATACGACGTCGAACAGTTGCAGCTGAGTGGATAGTTTGAGTTTGTGCTCCCGTGTGTGATGGCTGCTAGAGAAAGTACGCGCGGGAGATTGACCCATGGCTAATTCTCCAGATATAGGCCTGCTTGCCGCTAGCCTCCTCCGGCTCATCATTGGTGAGTCGATATATGTAGATGATAGTTATGTTAATAATTATATCGTTATAATTAGTATGTATGTATGTTAGTATGTATAATTTTAATTCATTGTGATAAACCATATAGGCATGTTTGATGAAAATATATGGTTTGCTAGATAAAAAAATAAAAAATTAAACCCTAACTTAACGTATAGTATAAATACATATTATTAAATATGGAATTATATGTTTTATAGTTAAATTATCCATATGGAATAGAAGAGAAAATCTTTCGACACCTTATGCAAGCATTGTCCTTGATTATAAATAGACTGTAATAATAAAATGCCTCAGGAAATCTAGTCATAATATTAGTATTCATAGAGAGCGTATTTCTAAATAAAATTTCAAAGCAGAATGTCTAGCTATGTCATCAAAACTTTCGCAATAAATGTTATTAGATAAAATCAATGACTAAATTGGAAATAATCAATTCTTGGAAAATTGCCTCAAAGGAAATCGGTTAGACGACGTCAGTTTTTCGTTAGCTTGGATTATATAAATATTTTTAATAAATTTAATTTACCGTAAGACTTTTTCCAATAAAGTATTTACTTTACTTTTTGCTTTACAGGATTTACGAATTTCAATATCCGTAATGCGTGCGATACTGACACTTCAAATATAAAGCTAGTGCCTGAACTTTATTTATGTTTAATTCGGCTACATGAACGTAACATTTCTCCGCTATTGCCGGTTGTTAGTACAAGCTGTGCACTGCCTAATATTTTTTACATCGGCACTAAAACAAGTTTGCAGGATTATAAAACTTTTAATTTAATATCAGCAATATTACTCTGGTGGAGTAATATTGTTGAATTTATAGCTCTTGATAGTGTGTAACAAGATTTTTTGTTGATAAATAATTTAATATAAATTACATGGCTAAGAAATTATTTATTTATAAAATGTTCTACTGTGTAGGAGATTTTACTAACGGTATAGTAATTGAACGTTATTTAATATATAATTTGGGATATACTTTTTGATTTGATTTGATAAAATTATACATATTTTCGTTTTTTAGTTTCTTAGTCTGTAGTGGTGAGTAGATTCAACGTAAAATATTACGAAAACTTATAGATGAGACTATTTCCATTTTGTTATATAAAATTAAACGATGAATGAAAGTTAATTCTGATGTAGGTTCCGCTTGAAATAGTTGTGATATTCTTTTAATCCTGGAAATAATAACGCGGCAGAGCGCTCGTCACCGCAGTTACCAAATTTTTGATTTTTGAAATTTATGCATTAATAATGGGCTCAGTATATTATATTCATATATTTTAAATTTTCCTTTAAACATAAACTGTGATGTTCAATTTGTCAACCACAAACAATATATTTAATATCGTTTTTATATTTTTTTGTTTTTTATACTTTAAATAAATAAATTGTTGCCGACCCCAACGTTATGTTACGTCGACGTCATCGCAAATAGAATAGGCGGATCTGAACATTCGACAAACTTTATAGAATAGCGGGTTGAAAACTATTGCTAATACTAAGTATGTGATGTTTAATATTAATTTTAAATTATTAAATACATATAACATTATCCTCACGAAAGGGGGGTATTTAATAACCACAAAGAGGTATTATTTTTTCTTCGTCGTATTGAAAAGCAAGCAAAACTATCTAATGAAAGTATACTAAATAATTTGATTACGCAGCTAATTCATTCAATACATTCAAAATGGAACAAAAACAACACTTACTTTACTTTACTTAAAAATTTAGAAGGTATCTTTTTCAAGAAGACTGTAGACTGGATCTTTGACATTAATTTGAGATTAATAACTTCACGTGATCTTGAGATAAATTAGATGTCTTGACTGACATACGAGTATATATAGAGGCATAAAAAAAGTTATCTTTTAAGGTTTTTTTCTTTAGAGATACGGAAACCAAAAAATACATCAATTAAATCACATTCTTTAGATACCTATTGGTATTTTCAATTTTCAAATTTAGTTCAATAGTCAAGCTTGCCATTTTGAGCTACTGTCCGAGATTTTTAAAGATTATCGGGGAATAAAAAAGATGACGTCACTATAATTGAATTATCACTTAAATTAGATGCTGTATGTGTTGTAATATACAATATATATATATGTGTTGTAATAAAATTTATATATATAAAATCCACAAACCGAGCTATTTAGTAGTTGAGAGTGGTGTAGTAATACCAGATTATGGTGATCAAAAGAACTCTTCTTATTAAGGTTTTTTAGGAAGTGTACATAATAATACTGTCCTGACCGTTTTCGGCCACGGTGACTGGCATCTCGTTAACAAGAGTTTCGTTGATGAGCTCTTAAGTGACTGACATAACCGATTTTTGCAGAAAAAGTGTGGCCACATTCACTGTATGTCAGCACTCCCCCAATATAATTATAATTAATAGCCTCAGGTACCTGGGCCTTAAGCTCGTCTAAGATTGAGCTCATCTCTACGTTTCATTTCAAACTCCGACACCATAGTGTTGACGATACGTCTCCATTGAGGCCGATCAGCAGCAATTGTCTCCCATTCGGATGGATTCATGTCGCATCTCTTCATGTGGCGTTTAAGTACATCCTTGTACCGTAGTAATTGGCCGCCATGTTTCCGCTTGCCTACCTGCAGTTCAAGGAGGCATTTCGATGTAATGGTGCTACCCAGATACCTGAAATGATCTACCTGTTTGAGCGGGCAATCATCGAGCTTTATCTCAGCTGAGCTGCCGTGCTCAGTGTGTCATGTACCATCACTTCAGTTTTCTTTACAATAATTTTGAGGCCAAATCTTCGACATGACTCAGCAAGACCTGTGATTAGTCTTTGGAGACCCATTGGAGAATCCGCGACAAAACACAGGTCATCTGCATACACTAACTCGGTGACAGTTGCATAAGACACTTTGGTGCGAGCTTTTAGTCTAGTCAGATTAAAGATACCGCCGCCATCAGTTCGATAATGAATACGAATTCCCTCATATAAAGATTGCAAGGCCTCCCGAATTACAACTGCAAAGTACAGAGCGAACAGAGTTGGTGCAAGTACGCAACCCTGTTTGACACCTCAGAGTCTTCACTTTGCATTCTGACACAGCATCGCATGCCATCATGTAGGAGACGGATCATTTTCACAACCTTATCTGTGCACCCAATCTTCGCCAGTACCACCCATAAGGCTTCACGGGGCACGCTATCAAAGGCCGTTTCTAAGTCGACAAAGCACAGATACAGAGGTTGACCCTGTTCGCGACTCTTTTCTTGTAGTTGTCGCACTGCAAAAATAGCCTCACACGTGCCTCGATTCAGTCGAAAGCCGTATTGGGTATCGGGCAATATATGTTCAGATAGGGGCAGCAATCGGTTAAGTAAAATTCGCCCAAAAACTTTTCCGGATGAAGCAAGCAAAGAGATTCCTCTATAAGAATTACAATCTGCTCTGTTGCCTTTGTTCTTAAATATAGGACAGACACGTGATGTGCGGAAAGTATCAGGTACGTGCTCTTTCTCCCACATTTGTGCAAAAAGCTTCCACATATATACATGCAGTTCTGGGCCTCCGTACTTCATTAACTCTCCCGGTACACCGTCAATGCCAACCGCTTTTCCATTCCGCAGTTGTTGAATGGCAACAGTTACCTCACGCAGAGATAGTGGCTCATCCAGCTCATTGAGTTTGGGAAGTGGTATAATTGTCTTTATCTAAGCAATATCGGCTGTTCGATCAACATTGAGCAAGGTGTTAAAATGCTCTTCCCATCTTTTAAGCATGTATTCTTTACTAGTTAACAAAAGTGTGCCGTCAAAAGATTTCAAGGGCATTCTAGTAAGATGGCTAACGCCAATAAGTTTGCGGACCTTATCATAAAAAAATGCCAATTGATTAGTATCTGCGAGCCTCTGTATGCGGTCCGCCTTGTCACGCCACCACTTGTCTTTTACTTCTCGCACATATCTCCGCAGGTCATCACCACCAAGCCTAACTTGCTTCACCTGATGGTCGTCTTGGTGGCGACGCAATAGATCTCGATGTTTCTGTATGGCCGTGGTCAAAATTTCATCGTTATCATCGAACCAATCCTCGTGTTTATAAGGTCTAATACCCAATGAAGTGTACATAATAAGGTTAGAATTGATGGACTTGGTGTACAAGAACTATTCAGAAAAGGTGTTTTAAATAGTAATTAAAAATCTTTTTAAAGAAAAATCTTTCATTAAAAAAGTCATATAACATTTAAACAAGGTGAATTTAAACTCTGTCTGTCTGTTTCAAATTCCCAAAAGTAGAAAAAAAACGTGTAATTTTCGGTTCAAATAAGAATCTACAACCAAAATTTGTAAAAATCTACTGATATTTTTATGTGTGTTAAGACGTTACTTTAAAAGCTTCCAAAACTTACATAACATGCGTCATAATATAGACACATTGTATAAATAAAAATATTTAAAAAAAGTCATGTAATATTTACTTTTCACGTTTTTTGAGGCGTGGAGTTTACAACGGACAAAGGCTCACTCATAGCCACAGTGTACCTAGAGGGCCTGCGGGTGATAGTGGGCAGTTGATATGCGATATTGCCGACTTGAAAATGGTTTTTAATTTCGAGGACGCAGTGCTGTTACAAATCACCTCTGTTTCGAAACCCTTTGGTACCCCCGTACTTAAGTATATATATTATTTATTTTATATACTTCAAATACTTATATTGTTATTGCTTGTGTGGATCGATGAGAAACGTAAAAAATACTAATTACATATAAACAAGAAACCTATCATACATCATAATTACCCAAGTGTGGGGTAAATAATAAATGAGGCCATTCGTAGCACAGGGGCACAAAGTGTGACTGACGCGACTGGTTGTGGGTTCGATCCCCACTCGACGAAATGAAATATTTTTTTATTCACACAATTTTATTTCTTCGCTTTGGTGTCAAGGCAAGCGCGGTGTTAAGTTTCGTTATACAGCACGCAATACTTCCAGAGTTCGGCGGAAAGTGGGGAACGGAGTATCTTTACACTAAGTTCCTTCTACCTATCCTGCTGCTGCGGGATACAGAGTGAAGCGATTTAATTTTAAAAAAATTTAATAATAAAAACATAAAGTTCGTAAACAACCGTAAAAAAATACTTGTATATATCTTATTACATTACATTCTGATAGTTATAAGTTATAACATTTTGTTATCTCATATGCCGCAATAATTCATTACCTGACGTTTGCTGAGCAGAAGTTTGTAAACTTGTACAATTTGATTAAATATTTTTTTTGTATACAATTAGTTAGTTGATTTTAGATATATTTAGGTAGTTTTGTTTTATATAAATTACAAGTTTTATTTTTAATTCAGATGATTACGTTTTTCATAGCACTGATGTTTTTAACATTTTTGGACTTTCTAACATACATATTTTGAGGACAATAAAATATATATAATTTTTGGGGTTTTCGTATCTTTTAAAGGATAAAGGAACTCTTATAAGATCACTTTGTTGTCTGTCCGTCTGTCTGTTTGTCTGTATCTCTGTCTGTCTGTCTGTCATCTCAAGAACGCCTGCAGATATCGAGTTAAAGTTCAAACAATGTACACGAATGTATGATCACTTGATATGGCCGTTTATATCGTAAAAAACGCGCATTGCGACACTATAATGGGTATCAAAATCAATAGGATACTTCCGGTTAACCTAGAATTATGAAATTTAGCAGATAGCACCTGATAGCACAGCAGAACTACATTTGCGGTTAAATCCTAAAAAATAATAGCCTAATAATTTGGTATTAAAGCCGCTAGTCCAAGTGAGTATTTTAAAATTTTACCTATCTTAAGATAAAATAATAAAGCCTTTAATAGGCTACCACGTATTATTACCACGCATTATACCAGAAATATCAAGCTATTTTTTACTATAAGTTTTCTCTAAAATTAATTTGAGTGTGTGATGTCCTCAACCACTATATAGTATTGCATAAGATATTATTTCCAGAGACAAAGAATTAAACACAAAGAAGTATAAATTAAAATATGAATATTGAATTTTCTTTGTGCTTTCTCAAATGAATAAAAGTTTCTACGTCAGTAGGTCTAAGCCAATTGTTATAAGATAAAAAAGCTAGAAAAGATATTTAAAAAAATAGATTATAGTAATTCAAATTACAAATTGACTTTCAATTCCCATAAACAATTTCTATAATTGCTCCATTAATAAATTATGATTTGGCTATAAATTTTTCATGAAGCACATATTAATTTATTATAAATTTAATATAAAATACTGTAATATTATATGAAAATTTAATACAAACTTCAACTTATTTTAGTTATTAATTAAAAATGTTGTATACATACTAAAAAAGTAATAAAAACATCACTCACGCTCTACAGATTTTACAACGAAAGTACATTTCATTGTGAAATATTATAAATATACGCTCTTGTATTTTACCAAAAATGTGGTTTGTCCAAAACTAATATGAAAATTATTTGCAGCAGCTGTGTTACAGTGAATAGAGGTTATTGCGCGGAAACCTGGAAACCGCTCCATGCTCCAGATAATTGGTACCGTAAATTTACTTCATAAGGTAACGTCAACTGCCAAACTCAGCACGCGAAACTTTAAAGTTAATTAGCAACTTAGATAGATAATTAATATATCTTTGCCGTTCGCTGCCTGCGACAATCTTAGTTTTGAAGAATATCGGATTATGCTATGTTATTAAGTATTTATCAATACTTCAGAACATAGTCGTGGCTCATCGGGGCAGTGCCTGACTGTAGTCAAGTGATGGTAGGTGATTCGATTTCCAGGAGGAGATTTAACATTTAAAATTCTTGACAGTTCCGACGCACGCTAATGTGATAGTGATACAATTATCCATTTTTCACTTTCTGCCAACATCTAATCATGTAATTTAGTTAAGTAGTCTCAAAGTCGAATATTTAAAATTTAATTTTCAATTCTCTCAGAGTAGTCGTGTATGCTTGTTACTTACTGATGTCAAAATTACGCCCGTTAGACGCTGCTTATTAATAATATAAACATTCCACCAAAACGACATTTGGCACGTCTCTCGGCGGTTAGTAATTTTATACTGATTTTGCTTTAAAATAATAACTCCATGCCAATTTCCAATCATTTGATTGATTTAAAAAGTTTTAAAATTCATATTTCTTGTAATTTGTAATACAATTTTTTAAATTAAAATCAACTATGCAATTATGTTCGTTTAAACAGTTAAGCAAGTGAAAACGAAAACCTTAGTATTTGTATACATTTTGCTACTGTGGAAGTACCGCTTGTCAAACAGAAATAAAAAGAAGTTTTGGTTAGCACATGCAAATAGCAATTCTACCAGTACCGGCGTCTCGTGGCAGGTCAAGAGGCTATGACGCGCCCTCGACCCACACCACCTGAGACCGACTTTAAACTTTTTGAAATCCTACAGTAGCTTTCATTAAGGCACGATAAGACTTCAGACTTCATTTGCAAATAACCGTACTGTTAAAATTGCAAAAAAAGTTTCTAAAAAAAAAGTACACCATTTTCAACATATAATTTTTTAAAAAGCTTAGAGGGTTCAGTGGCTTTAGTTTATTTCAAATCTTAGATCTTTATTAATTATTCATCATTTATAGTAAATATTGATATGCTTATCAAATATTTCTAGTTACAAAATAAAGTAAGCAAATATTCTGACGGCAAATGCTAATATAATCTTGTATGCATTACTTCCTTGGACTTTTCCTCTAGTGACTACTATAAATTTATCTCTGAGATTTATTATCGTAAAAGTTAAACGTCTATATGATTTTCAAATTTATCGTTCGAAAGTTTGCTCTTATATACGCTGTATTTTCTGCGTCATTTATTATAAAAACGGTTTAAAGCAGCCAAGGCTTGTTGTGAAAGCTCTCTTGTATGATTTGATTAATTTGAAAAGATTGTTTGCTTATTACAGTATCATTATTTAATTAATATATACAAAAAGATAAAATAAAAATATTTATATAATATACATGTAACTGAATGAATTTCGTCGTTTTACATCAAAATATATTTGTATTTTGATGTCAAATTCAAGTCACGAATAATTCAATTGACAATTTATTGAGAATTCGCGATGTGGATTTTATATGACGGCCAGCCAAGTTGAACTTATTATTTTAAGCTTTATCATTTGCTTTCACAGTGTATATACATACCAACGTCAAATAGAGTAGTTGAACGCTAAGTCAATAATAATATAACGCAACAAAGTTTTAGTAGAACTCGTCTAATAAGTCAAACAAAGTGTCGTCGTGCAACATATTATTTGATAGAGATTTGTATATCCTACCGAGATTCATATTACTTTACTATCGTCAGTTAACTTATATACTTTTAAACACAGGTCGAAATAAAAACAGGATTCTTTCAAATAAAACATTTTTTTTAACATCATATGATATTCTACATGAACAACAAAATCAAATATAAGCTCTAGTTTTAGTTGAAAATACATTTTGATTAAAAATCGACAAAAGCTATGTTCGATATACATAGCCGAACTCTTAAACTTCTTAATGAAATAGAATATTAATTTTAATTAAAATTTTATAAAGCGTAAAAAAAATGCAGAGATTGTCATTTTATAAATCAAATATTTTTTGTGAAATATCTTTTTAATATGTATCTCTTTAAATGTTTTTAATAAACATATTATGCTCTAATTAATAATGCTATAAACTGGGACATTACTGACTAGGCGTACATGTCAATCTACAACGTACTAACACTTATATTAACCGTTAGTTGATCTAACGATAACTTGTGTTTGTTTATAGCATATTTCATATTAATTACCAATTTGGAGCAACGGCCGTGACCGCAAACTGGCGGCTGCGGGGAACACGGCCTGTCCACCTGTCTTCACCAGCACCATCCCTGCTAACCGATTACAGCGCTGCTGCTCGTGAAGTAAAGTCGTTCCCTAATATAAATTAAATATAAATATGAAAAAAGGACTAATACCATTTTTTAATCAACCTTTTGATTAAAAAATTACGTTGACTTAAAAAACGTTGAGAATAAAGCAACTAATCTGTCTACAATATATTTCTAAGATTCCCAAAACCAAAAGAGACACTTTATTTTAAGTAATCATGTTAATTAGAGTGATAAGTAAAACACACTTTTTTAAATCAAGCGTCTTCCTTTACGGCTTAGATTGTAATTAACGTTAACATATTATATAAATTATATTACAGAAGGTTATATGTATTTAGGATCTGAAACCATTCATTAAAATTAAATTTAAATAATCTTTAGTTATCTTTATGAAAAATATCACCGAAAGGATATAATGCAGTTTTCTCTACACTCTACTACACAATTTTGACAGAGGAATTCAATATGAATATTTATATGGTTATTTTATTAGAATGATACCAGAGCATGTCGACTTGTAAGGTATAAGAATATATTGTTTATAATTAAAATGTGTACAGCGATTTAACAGTCTACCCCTACCTTTATCTATAAAAGCCAATTAAAATACCATGTAAAGCTTTAACCACGATGATAACTAAACGTAAAGTCAAAGCGCTCAGATGCGTTAATCAAAACCGCGAACTCAATTTCCACTCGAATCTAGTGTTAATAAAAATAAAACTTTTATTTATACGGTAACTTGTCGGTGAGCCGACATCATCAATAAATATAAAATATACAAACAAAAAATACTTGCTTAACTTAATTTTTGCATTATATGACAAATGAAATATTTTTTTTTATTCGTGTGGTTCAACTGTTATTTTAAAACGATTTATTATTGTAATTATTTTTACATTATACATGTAATGACAGTACTATTCATGTATAAAAAAATATTTATTTTATATTTCATTTACTTTCTACATAATTTATGTATTTCTTGCATTTCATATAAGACAAATGTGTTTCTACGAATATAAAATAACGACATCTACATTAATAAAATATCTTCTTCTCTCAGTAGTAGGTGCTGCCATGGCTTTCACAATTAAACCTTCGTGTGGTGTTTCTCTTATGTTCCGTTAGGTGGCGCGATTATCGATCCTTGCGTAGCAGCGCCCGCTACGGCATCGTAGAGAATCTCTACAACTACGTAGAATTTGTAGAGTTTCTACGACAGCTTCAGGGTAATCCGGATCTCCACCAGATGTCGCTTATTTAATTTCAGTACTATAATAAAGGCTGACGTTTAAATGACAATATAGAATGTATTATGTTCTTAACCATTTTTGGTATAGATTTATTTAGTTAACTATATTTAAATAATATCACTATTAAATCTTTTTTACAAAAACAAAGTTATAAATACGGTCTATCATGTATCAGTTTGTATACAAAACCTATGTATTACAAACAACAATGTAATAGTATTAGCAAATTGTATAAGTTTGCTAACATTACATAGGAAAATATTGCAGATTACAATGGTAACACATGCGTTACTTAAGATTGGAATGTAGGTAACATTTCTCGAGTAACAAAGCTTATTAGAACTTTGCCCGCAAATTAATCAGTCTTATTATTTGTTTCAGGTAAGCAAATCCTTGTACCTTCATTTCCTCGAATATATTGCAGCAAAAGTTGTAAACATAGCTGTGTAAAGGTAAGTTAAGATTGAATCAGAAACGTGGAGTTTTTTAATTATATTATACAAAGGATTGTAATTAATTAAAATTTCCATTTTCATTTTCTTTATTCTTTTATAATAGCTTTTTTATCGAAATAAATTTTCTTTTCGTAATATAAATTAAGATACTCATTATGAAGTAATTTCTATGATGTGTACAATGTAAATATATAATAGAAAATTATATATTAAAGCTCTATAAAACTATAAATCCGCGTAAAATTACCTATAATTTGATTACTATATTACAAATTCTCACTCAGTATTAGGTACTTATTTATTCGACTGCAAATGAATAGTTATTTACCTGATTTATAAAGATATTATTTCAGTTACGTATTCGAATAATTAAAACATCACTTACAAAAGTTTGGAAAATTATGACCGTAACTTCGGCGCGTATAAACACTGAGGCGCCGGAATAGTTTTACAAATAACGACAATAGATTGTCTTTATAGTAGTTTTGGAATAAAATACAGTTTTTTATGTGACACAGAGAAGAAATAAGAAATTCTAAGACAAAAATAACTTTTTGTTAACGTACATTGAGATTTATTTTTTTTCGTTTACCCGCGGCTTCGTCCACGGTGACGTCGTTAGATGATAGTTGAATTAATTGTTTCCCCCCGCACAACGACTGGCCTCAATTACATTCTTTATTTCACCTTCCCATATATGTATGCCAACACCAACAATATTTGATGTTTTTTTTTAATATTATAATGAGGCCGGTCGTGGCGCAGGGGCACAAGTGTGCTACAGTAAACGCGACAGGTCGTGGGTTCGATTCTTATTCGAGGAAATATTTTTTTTTACGTTTTCATTTCCTTGCTCTGGTAACCAGGCAAACTGCGTCGTTGAGTTCTGCCACTCAACATGCAATGGCTCCAGAATTTAGCGGAAAGTGGAACAGAAATGTCTTAATGAGAATGAAGTGTCTCAATACTAGGTTCCTAAGTTCCGTCTGCCTAACATGCTGTGTGCTGGATAAAGGTGAAACTAAAAACAATTATATCTTATAGAATTTTACTACATTTATATGAAACTATCGAAGTGATAGTGTTATACGTAGCCTCTACCTTTATCTATTCAACAATTTAACGTACTACGTAACGTAAACGACCGCCGTCGTCCATATACCCAACGATTGTTGCGGCCGGACGCTGTTGCCATTTCCGTGTTCAATGCCCACCATTCATCCAAAAAGCGACGTTATCGAACATTCATCCTGATAATTATGCTCTACGTTGTACTCGCCCAGTTACGTTCCGTATTTTCGGTTCAATTTTCTTTTCAAAACTGTTCTAACATGCTGGGTATGAATTGCGTTTGTGAAATATTAGTTCACATTCGAATAAGAGTCTTTTTGTATTAAAGTAATGCACTACAAAGAAGGAATGACGTAATAAACAATTTATTTCGTACATTTTCATTTCTGATTTTGTAAACTTAATATATTTAAATGTTAATCTAATTTTGAAGGAGACAAACTGTTATCAAATTTGTGACGCCTTCCCATGCTGAATGCATGTATGATAGATAGTATTATTTTTATTTAATTAATAAAAATATTTTTTTATGTAAGTACATAAACAAGCTGATAGCGAAAACTAATCAATTAATTATACTCGGTTCGTAACAATTTTGTTTTAACGTAACCAATATTGATAGAACAGTAAAACAGAATTGCTTATTTTAGTCAAATTATATTCATGAAATGTCGTACGCTATTCATATTATGCGTTTGAATGTTTTGCGTCAACCCTGTTGTTGAATTTTTACACGATTCTTATTTCCTACTAGAGTTTTATAAATTTTGACATGCTATTTATGTTCATTTCTATACTTATTTAACAATTATTTTTCGTATAACAAATATCTAATAAAATTATATATACATTTGTGTTCGCTTTTTATATATACGAAGCAGAGCAAGTGGGTTACAAGGTGGTTCACCAGTTCCTTTAGAGCCTCAAACATGACAAAAAAATATAAAATCCATAAATAAATATGATGTAACTTAGCTGAATATGATAACTACACTATATGCTTATAAGTAATTAAAGTTATTTATTTACTTATAAGCATATAGTGGCTAGAAAAAAAATATTACTTTAAATACGATCCATCAAATACTGAAAACCGTCGCATCATCATGTTGATGCCATTCGTGGCATCTAGTTTTAGAGCATACTCATGCACACTAGATCTATCGTCAATCTTCCAGCTATCTCGATAGTATGCACTTAAGTATATGTTACGGATAAAGAACAAAGATTTGTAACATTTTTTTAAATTTAGCTATTTTTAGTTAATTTTCCATGAATATTTTAAATCTTAGTCTTATTATTTGTTATCTTCGTGACTTTATTATAATAGAACTCTCATTTGTAACGTAGATGATTTTTTAAAATATCAAGAACTTATACTTAGTTACGTCGATTATTAACTTATTTCATACATTTATCACCATAACTATACTATTCAAAATTATTTATGTAATACTTTTTTACCTAAATATATCTTAAATCATTATTATTCATTATTTAGCTCTTAAACTACTGGCAGATTACTTTGAGCTAACTAGGTGTCGCAATCATGCCAAAGCTACTGCAACTTCTTGACTAAAATCTTTTATTAAAGGTATAAAAGTAAATCGGTACGTGGGTAGAGTCTGCAATCGACCTCTATGCATTGCGTTTGATGGGAGACTCCCTTAGCTCACCTCTTTATTTCTCTCAAACTTCACTTTATTAGGTAAATATGTACCCTTCATATCGGCAAAATTTTATTACTTTATATAACTATATATAAAATGAATGAATGATATAATGCTATATTAAATGAGAAATGTTTATAATTGTAAGTTTATTGTGGTATGTGTATCTATATACATGTAAATGTGTGCATATTATTCTAGTATTGTAGAATCTATGTACGTATATTTTTTGAAGTATTATAGATTTATGTTCATTTGAAGCTTCTATTAATTGCAATATGCTTATCCTAGAAAACATCAATATATAATCAATTTAATACAACAAATAAAATCACTAGTGCCTATTGATATGAGAAGTTTACTAGTTTACTACTATAGAGATTAATTTCAATGTTACTGCGAAAATATTGGAGGTCAACATTTTCATGAGCAACTCTATTTTCTTATAAAAGTTAGCTGCTTCATACAAATTATTGATTTATTTTAGTTTATAAGTAAAAAATACACATATTTACACATTTAAGTTATTTTCTTACGAGAAAAGTGAATTTTATCGTTCATTTTTCTCTTTGTTTCCATTTTCTTACTAAAACGAAATAAGATTGATTAAGACAAAGAATTAATTTCGTCTTTTGATAAAAGGGTACTTCTAAATTTCTGTCTTAAAAAGCACTCTTAGTTTAATCTTTGATGTCATTGCTCTTATATTTTATTATATTTATTCTTTTTTTTACAAATAACATGTTATATGTAATATGCGGTTAAAATAAATACTGTTTATGACATGCGTGGGAGATTTATTAAACTTTTTATATGCGTGCAGTTGTAGCTGCATGTAATGTTAAGCCGTGTTGATTCTGTTTGAGTTGGAAAAGGGTAAATATATAAATATCAAAATATATAAGATTTACAAATGTAAAAATATACCTAAATGATGATGATGCACAATTTAAGGAGTAATTATATATATATATATATATATATATATATATATAACTTAACTTAGTTTTACGCTTTATCCCTAGCGCCTAGCCTAATGGAGCGCCAAACGCGACGGTCGCTACATACCTCTTTCACCTCGTCCATTGTCATCAACCTCTTTATACATGCCCTCCGGGGGGTCCTCATGCTTTTTACGTGACCTTCCTCCAGTATCCTTGATACTGTGTTTTCGAAGGTCAACCGAGGTCTCCCCCTACCTCTCTTACCACTCACTTTTCCATCATAAATCTTTTTTGCCATTCTTTCATCACTCGTTCGTTCGACGTGCCCAAACCACAGCTGAGCACGTTCTTCTTCATTCTCACCGTGACATCCTCGCTAGTACCTGCCATACTGTGTACCTCTTCATTGCGGATTCGATCAGCTAAGCTGACTCCGCATATCCTACGAAGAGATGGCATCTCCACAGCATTCATCTTTCTTTCATTCTTCTTCTGTAATACCCACGTTTGGCTGCCGTATAACAGAGTCGGTATCAAAACTGTAAACAAAACTTATTTTTTATATATATAAGAATAAAATTAGAAATCTTATTAACTTCTAATTGTTAAATTTCAAGTGATTGAAGTGAAAAGTGAAAACTGTTTTTAATATCGAGTGCCAATAAAATGACATGTAAGTAATGCTATTAACGAAATTATTAATATTGAGATACTTATGTTTGTACGTACCGTAATATTTTTGGGTGAAATATATTACTAGTTGGTTAATGAAATATACATATATTTTAATAAATTTCAATGGAATTTAGAATTCTACATTTTGGCAAAATTTGCGCCTTTTTATGTCGACTAAGCGATATGTGTAGGAAATTTGTGTTGTTAAATAATTTTATTGACATTTACACAATAGACAATAGAAGATTGAAAAGGAAAAGACATTGTTAACATGATTATGCTTTCATTAATAATTTTACAAATATTTACATATAATTCTCTTTTACCTGGCTTCGAAAGCGTGGTCAAAAGAAAATAACTAATAGTTCTGTATGAAACATGTAAAATGCAGATATTCTGGCAGCAGTTATATTGCGTATATACATCAAGGTATTAAAGTGAAGTAATACAGTCTTTCTCCAGAAGTGAACTATCCATCAGAAAAAGATTTTTTCAATTTAAACCAGTAGTTCCTTATATTAGCGCATTCAACCAAACAAACTCTTCAGTTTTATAATATAAAAAAAATATGTCTCAAGATCTGTTTTTCAATTATAAAATATGCAATTTACGTTTATTATTTTCATTCTAAAATAAGAAATTAGTAATAAAATATTTCATCTAATACTATAATATATATTTATTCGCAATATAAAGGGTACCGATATTATAGCGCTTCCATTTACAGAAATTTATGGTCGTATACGGAGGTAGAAATTCAAAAGCTTATTCATAAATTATACCCTGATCCGGACTTGATTGCATATAGACTACTTTCTGTGGGGGGGTTCGATTTTACGAGGAGAGTCTCAATTTCCTCCCAGGGGCGAGCAATTTCCTCGCGTTTGTCGCTTTACTTGCTCTGGCTAGGCTTCTGTGCGCAGACTGCGTCTAACTCGAAGCTAATTTTTTAGAACATTATCTTCAGCAATTGTAAAATCTTTTGTATATTAAAATAAAAGAAAGGTACGTAGTGATTTAGTATTTTTTCAATTACTTTAGCATTATTTAATGTTTGCTTGATTGATCACGATGGTTGTACATTTTAAACTTACTTAATTGTATTTCTAATACAAATATATTCACAGCTTGCCATCTTTATTGGCCTATTTGAAATAAATGGAAATGTTGGTTGGTTCATATAGGTTTCCTCTACCAACTATGCTAACAAAATATGAGAGGTTATATTTAATTTTTAAATTTTATTTTTTTAGTACAATTAATTACCATTAAATTTACGTTGGGTTTCTAAAGAAATTACCATAGTAATTACTTTATTTCTTATGTCAGTATTGTAAGTACTATTCTTACTTTTTATGTTATGTTTCAAATGTTATAAAAAGTTTAATTATGCAAAATAAGTTCTTATTTCAGTAGTACTATAATCTGAAGTAGATATTACATTTGTTGTGTTTATGAAACTTGACATCAAAGCAAGTACATCTAAACTGGTCAGTATTCAGCTTTTAACGGAGTACATCCATTAGGTGGTTTCTCAAAGGCATTACGATCTGGCAAACGTATACTGTCCTATTAAGATTTTGTAAGTGATTCTACATAAGCTTTTACAAAAGCTTAAATAGATGCAGTGCATACATTTTGCAGAAGCAAACATTCTTAAAAATCTAATGTACTATGAAAGTCTTCTAAAGATTTTTTTCTGATTTTACAATTGAATTTTAATACGACAAAATCTCTACGGCATTCCACGGTTCATGCAAAAATCCAGAATAATTCAGTCTGTGTTACACTGTATACGGCTTTTTTCGAATAATTACTGGAATGCATTGTGCGGGACGACCGCGGCATGTTAACCGCTCACCGTCGTAATTTGTGCTAAAGTAGAGCCACGTGAAAGGGGAGAAAATACAGCGCTTATCTGAAAGTGGTGACATAAATATGAAGATTTCTAAATTCACTTGTTTCGTACCTTTGTAATTTTCTGAAATTGTACTTAATAATAGAAATATACTTATTGAGAAAACGTATAAAAATTTTAACCTACGCCTCCTGGAAACTGACCAGGGGGCGCGGGTTCGAGTCCCGCTATGTTCAAATTTTTATACGCTTTCTAAATAAGTATATTTCTTTCCTAAGTGTAGAATAATACTTTCAAAATGATAAAAATAATAAATTGTTTTTATTATACGTACTATTCAATAATAATATGCAAATTTTTGTAAATATAATTAATGTATAACATACTTATCTGTTTTAATTAATAGAAATTAAGCTGTCTAACCTACTGTTCAATATTTTTCGCTGGAAGTATTTTGTTAAAACCATTAAATATACTGTTAATACAATAATACCAATAAATTTCAGGGAATTTTCAATACATAATCAATATCTACGTTGACACACTACGTCTTTATATATTATAATAATATTAAAGCGAGTTTATTTCCAAGAACTCTTTAATTTCTAGAAATACAAAAGTTCTTTCCCCATTATAAACGCTTTTGCTTATAAAATATTTATAAAAATCTACTACCACTCCAGTCCAAAAAGTCCAATGCAACGACGGCACAGCGTCTTTTGTAGGTTCGATTCTTACTTAGGTTATAGATGATTTTCATTTCTTTGCTATGACAATACACAACTTTTAATTTCGCCACTCAACATGCAAAGTCTAGAACATTGGGCGGAAAGGGGAGAACAGACTGTCTTAACAATAAGTTTTCTCTGCCTACTTTGCTATGCGAGAAAAGAATCAACATGTATTTTTTAAAATTTTATTTTTAAATATCGAATATAGAGTAAACGTCTCTTTATACAAATGCACGGATATTTATGTATGTTAGTATTGTATGTCCCTTGAAAATATATAAGACTATTGGTAGATGTTAGTTTAAAAAAATAGTTCATATTTATTTCTACAATATTTGGAAAATAAAGATCCGTCTCAGCTTTAATTCGATTATTATATTAACAGAATAGTTTTATTAAAACGAATAATTATAAGTGTAAGTATATGTACGTAGCAAAACGTAAATGAAATATAGTTTTTTGCCCGTTATTCACGCGCTTCCGGAAAAATAGATATACGGAACTGAGCAATGATCTTCCCCTCCGTTGCAACAAGGAGAGTTGCGCAAACAAATGCTTTCCTGTTTGCTTGTAAGATTTGTCGCCATACTGTCTATGTAGTATTTAGTGTTAAGAATATAAGTTACATATGTAATAAATATAACTTTAATAAATTATCTAATCTAAATTTCTGACAATTCTGAAAATTCTGAAATCATAACTTGAAATTCTGAAATCATAACTTTTTGATTTAGATTAATTTAAGTACTTAACTGCTAAGTTATATAAATAAACATTGACCCCCGACCCGATTATAATATCCTACTCGGAGAAGGATTAACTGATACCCTTTAATGGACTTTCTATTCTGTGGAAGTAACAAAGTGTATTAAAAATATAATAATATAACTTATATTTTTTATTTTGAATGTGTCTTAGAATATGATAAATTTTGAATTGAAAATAATTTAAAACTATAACCAGTACTGTTCTCTTTAAAACATACAATGCTATACGAATATATGGATGTAAATAAAAACTTAAACCGCGAGTTTAAAGGGGTCACAATCATAATTTACAATTTAGTACCGTATAATTCCATAAAATGCTTTAATCTCTTTGAGTAATGCTAAGTCGTGTAATGGCTACTTGGCCATAAAGAGCGGCGTTCGTGAGCAATACCGGCGGCGATCCGTAGTGAAATACGTTGCTGGAAGCCGACGCGCGACATGACAGTGGCCAGAGCGGCCGGCCCGGGCTTGAACCCATTACGATGACTTAGTGTTCTTATCAGTGACAGTTTTAAATTCCGTTACAGTCAACTCTCACCGTATCTGATGGAGCAAATCACGCCCATTCCTGTATTTCAAACGAGTTGAGGCTGTCTTATTTTTGAAATTTATTTGTTTTCTCACTGGCTGCTCGGTATTTGTCGAGTTAAAATACGTTACGTTTTGTTTTACATTTTTGAGGTTGAATATTTACATTATATTTGCTATTATATAACGTTTATATCAAATATGTACGTACATACATACATTTACAGATGAATCGTTACAACCTTTTTTTAAATGGATTCCATGTTATGTAAGAATATTATGAACCAATAAATTCACAAACATATATACAGCGTGAAGCTGATTAGATTCACAAACATGTCTAGTAGTGCAGATAATAGTTTGATTTTACTTTTTTATCCTCTCTTACTTTTTTATTTATTCTATGTAATTTATTTAAGCGGATAAAAAGGTCGGGCTTGAATAAATATCATAATAAATTGGATCATATGATTGATTCCGTCGTACACATATAAGATTTTTTATGTATACATATCTTATTTTCATGATATTATTAATATACACTTGGAACTGTTTAACAAATATAAGACATATTTATTAATTATAGAATAAAATAATTTAATTTAGCTTCACGCTGTATCCCGTTCGCAGCAGGATAGGCAGAGGGAACCTAGTGTAAATACACTCCTCCGTTCCCTACTTTCTGCCGAATTCTAGAGACATTGCGTGTTGAGTGGCAGAACTCAACGCCGCGCTTTGTCTCGTTACCAGAGCTAGGAAAGAAAAAAATAGATAAATATTCTATTTCCGCCGAGTCGAAATCGAACCCACACACCTGTCACGCCACAATTGCCCTCAAACTGTCAGATTAAATACATTTTTTCTATAACGTAATTTGATCAGTCAAATCAAAATCATGAAATGAGATGTTTTTGGTTAGGATTGATGATTTTATTTGGCAATGCAGTATTGTTATTTCACTCTGCAACACAATGTTATAAAACAAATGTTGTATTCCTTTTCCTCTTATAATTCCGCCTTTGTTTCGGGTGCAGATATATAAAATGTCAAATTTTTTAATGGAACTTTGCCGTCTAAAACAAACAAAAGTTCAAAGCTCAGTCCCATTTACACTCTTCTAGTATTGTCATTTTGAAGAACAACACGCAAATGAGCAACATTTTGCCTAATGCCAGGCTTAAAATAAAATAATATAAATTTTCATATTTTTTTAACAGATACAGATATAATTATTCTATATTTTATTTGAACAAGATTGAATTGAATAATCTTTAGAAATTTATTCATTTATGATATTTTTCAATTAATTTTATAGAAGTAATTAAAAATAATTAATAATTGATACTTCAAATTGATAATTATACTTGATATCAGCCTTTGTTATAATAAAGGACAAAAATACAAATAATTCATTGTATTTATAAATCAAGTCTATATTAAGTATACAAAAATATCATTTGGGTCATATCGAAACGTTATAATAATATATTATCTCCTTTTTTATTTTATTTTCTGTGTTTTTTTTTTAAATTTAACGATGTCGCTAAGTCTATACAGTGGAACAATAACAAGAACCAACAACATGTTTACCCGCACATCGTGATAATCTCTCTTCTATTATATTATGTTGGTCCTACGTGCTTCCTGGACGTATATATAGGTAAATTACTACTGAAACGTTAATTTTTCAATTAAACATTTTTTTTTAAGAAAATTTTCTTTTAATTGACTGAAATATTAAGTAAAACTAAACAACTAATTCAGTACCTTCATTTCGGTCTATCGCAGATGTATATTTTCGTTTTATAGTCATTATATAAAAAAGCTTTTTGTTTCGTTTTAGCTATATTTTAAATATAGCATAGTAGGTAAAGGGGAACTACTGTTAAGCCACTCGGTCCCCCACTTTAATAATGGGAATTTCTTATATGTCTATTTACATGTCATTTTGTGGAGAAGAACATATCTAATCTTAATGAGGCCATTTTTGGCGCAGGGGCACAAAGTGTGAATGTAAACGCGACTGGTTGTGGGTTCGATCCCAACTCGAGCAAATTAAATATTTATTTAGATTTATATTTTTATTTCTTCGCTTTGGTGTCGAGGAAAGTCCGGCGTTTAATTTTGCCGCTCAGCACACAATGCCTCCAGAATTCGGCGGAAAGTGGGGAACGGAGTATCTTAATTCTAGATTCTCTCTGCCTATCCTGCTGTGTGCGGGATACAGCGTGAAGTAAAAAGAAAACAAAAAAAAATGATTTAATTTGATTTAATTTTTTTAATCTTAATAAATTTCAATACATAATTTAAAGTACTAAAAAAAATCAATCTTGTAGATCTATTCTAAAATATCTGCTGATTAGAGAAATAAAAATCATTATTTCAATTAAATAGTAGTAATATTTCAGTCATAAAATATTTTTTTATGTTTTAACATATTAATATTATGTTCATAAAAAACC